>JAPMOB010234862.1:0-40427 GCA_029875015.1 Lepomis gibbosus | reverse complement strand
GGGGAGGACAATCGCATGACAGTCCAGAATGTGGCAATTGTATTCGGCCCTACGCTGCTTCGGCCAGAGATGGAGTCATCCAACATCGCCATGCACATGATCTTTCAGAACCAGATAGTAGAATTCATCCTGAATGAATATGAGTTTATCTTCCACAACAGCTAAAGCTGTCACAAGTCTCCAGTGCAGACCTGGGCAACTGCCTAGTAAATGTGCTCAAGAGATAGATTTACATTTTGCATGTACATAAACAGGTTCAGTGTGACTCCTAAAATGGAACTTGTCTTGTAAAATAAGTTTAAAGGGCTCTTCAAGTTTTTTTTCACTCAAAATATTTGAGGTTAGATAAAGGGATCTTCAAATGGTCTTTGCTAAGAATATTTGAAGCATGTTTTAACCACTGTTTTGACCAGATTTACTCCGTAGGAGGAAGACACTGTTAGAACTATATTTGGCAGTATTGTTGGATTGGAAAACGAGCCACACAGGTGTAAACAGGTGTGGTTTGGTTTCCCTTTTCAGAATTATTGAGCTTGTTGATTGGCTGGAAGGAATGTATGAGGTTGCTCTTGTTCCTGAGACTCTAGCTGTCTAAATCTCACTAGGCACTTTCTGCAGATTTTAATTGTTTTGTTTGTTTTGTTTTGTCTAAATCACAGTGACAATAGAACCCAAGTCAAACCTGGACTGATGCATTAATGCTGTCTTTACAAAATGTTCAAGGATTGCGTCATCTTTATTTTAGAAAATTTAATGACTTTTAAATATTGTTTTGAATTTGTAATTGCAATATATCAAATATGGCAATAACTAAAATTGCATTCTAATATTATTTTCAGTCTCATTTTACCTATGAATTTTATTGTAATGTAGAAATGTATAAAAATAAATATTAATACCAATATATTGCTGTGAAGTAGATGGTGAAATAAAATAGTCATGCGACCTATAGATTATTTTCCACTGAAGTGTAAAATGCCATTTTCAAGCATGCTGTACTTGAAGAAACTGTATTATAACACAATAGAAATATAAATATGTAGTCTGACAGTTCAACCAGTCTGAGCATGAACCAGAAAAGTGGGATCTAGAATTGATTTATGACTTGTAAATAGAAATAGGTGGCATATTTATGCTCAAAGTTGCTGAAAATGCACAAGTTATTCCATAATAAAAATAACTTTGTAAAAAAGAATGACTTGTTTGTTTCTTCCTGTCAAAAGGCTAAAGAAAACCCATCTGTCAACAAACAGTATTAACACACTTATCTGGTATAATTTTGAAATTGAGAGATAGTTAAGTCAAATGTTATGTAAGGTACTTCAATAAAAAGGTAAAGTACCTATTGTGGAGAATTGTGTTTTTGTCATGTCATTGTCATCACTGATGGTATAAGCAATTTTTAAACACTGCAGCTTGCTTTTACCTAGTTTCAGTACTGTTGGGTTATACAAGTGTTATACCATAAAATGGTTATATATTTGATATTACTTGCAGTTTGCAAGACTGTTTTATATTTAATTGCTACTTTGTACTTTGATATATGGACTTTAACCATAGATCAGATCAGCCATTGTATTCAGGTTTTTATTGACCCATAAACTGCTTTTAATGCTTGCTGGCTTTATATTTTGTCTGACGTTTTGTCTGCGATTAAACCCTGGTGCTAAATGAACTTGAACAATAACGCTAAACTTAATTCTCAAGTAATGCACAAGTATCTCCAAAAGTACTAAATACTTAAATAAATATATTTAGCTACCTCTCACCGTTGGTAATTCATGTAAACTACTTGTATTTTAAGATTTATAATTTGCATTTATGCATTTAAATTAAAAATAAATATACAATTAAATTTAAATGTAAATAAATTTTTGAATGTTTTTAAAAGATGTTTGTATTAATTTTCATGCTTAATATAATTTATTTTTCAAATATATATCCGTTGATTTTTATTAACATTTTTAGTATTACTATTTATTGATATTATGTCTTCATTTGTGTATGGGAAATCTGTGTAGACAGTCGGATCCATTTGAGAGGTTGGACTCGCTTCCGGAAGCTGTCAGCTGTGAACACCGCATCAACTGAAATGAGTTTTGAGTGGCCCTGGCAATATAATTTCCCACCGTTTTTTACGTAAGTCAGCTTTTTCTGAACCTTATTCAAACCAGAGTTTTAACAGAACAATTAACCTGCTTATTAGCCTCCATTGTTTGTACATTATTGAATCGAATTGTGTTGATTTGCGAGCTACCATCATGTTAGCCGGCTAACTGGCTAAACAAAACAGATTGCTAGGGAAGTGGCTCATTGGTAAAGTTTATATAAGAGCTCCACTTGTTTTCATTCAGCGACTCATTAAGGCTCAACCGGATGCGGATATTTATACACGTTAAGTTAACGTCTAGTTTATTCATGGTGGTATTTGTAAGTTTAGCTCTTAGCTCTAGCTAGCTGTTTTGATAGCCAGCACTGCCCCAACTTATGCTGTCAGCTACCAAAACACCGATATAATACTTACATGAACACCAACTATTGACCAGTGTTACAGTGACTTCTGTGACCCATCAGCTCCTGTGACCTGGCTTGAAACTTCAGCTGGATTGCCACTGTTTTTTTTCATGCTCACATACATTTTAAAAGATGTAATGTGCTTACAAGTTTAACGTACAAATAGGGTTACAAATTTTTCTTTAAAGATTTGTGACCCCTTAATATTTGGGTAGGGGCACAACTTATGATAGCTGAGACAGCAGTTGATCGTCCAGGGTCACAGATTTCAGTGTAACACTGGCTAGACACATCCAAGAAGACCTCAGCCCTTTAACATTTCATCCTGGTACAGCCTCTTCACCACCAAACATAAAATCAAACTCTCCCACATAATAAACCACTGCAGTAAAATAATCGGCTCACCACAAACCCCCAGCTGTACAACTGCTCTGCGATCAGGAAGGCCACCTTCATCACAGAGAAAAGATCCTTTTCACCCCCTTCACCACTCCTTCCAGTTACTGCCATCAGGCAGACAATATAAAGTTCCACTGGCCCGGAAAAATATTTACAAGAAATCTTTCATTGCACCTTCTGCAATAATCACTCTGAACAACAACAAATTGAAACTGTACAGCTGCTGTTTTTATGTAGGATTTACATGTGCGTTTTAAGTATGTGTTTTAAGTGTGTGTATAAATGACCCTTGTCGAAGGAGAATTTCTGTCACTGCTTTGGGACAGACAGTAAAGTTATCTATCTAAGACTGATACCAAGCGAATACAAGGAACATAATAACTTACTATGTGCTGTTAACGAGTTTTAACTGTGTGCTCTTTTGGTAAATTAGTGCACACTGGCAACCATTTGAAATGACTATGACTGTGCATGATAATGATATTCTCAGAAGTGTATTAAGTTTCAGTAGAAATGCCAGTGATGTAAATCACTGTTAACATTCGATAAGTGTGTTGACTTTTTATCTGCTGCGGTCCCTTTTCCTCAGAATTGCTGATGATTCTGTGTAAATTATCACAAGATACTATAAATTAACAGGGCTTAAACAGAACATAATTTAGTAGCCTGTCACTTTTTTATTGGCACTGTGTGATAAATGATTCTCTCAAGCATACTCTCTGAAATTAAGAAACTTACACTATACTTTCTGTCCATGTGACTTGGGCTGTTTTTCATGGTTTCAGGTAGTCTGCTTCGTACTTTTAGGAGTGAGATCTCATTCCTAAACCATACTCGTCAGTTTGCTGCTACAAAATCCTTTGCACTTCTGGTTGCTAGGCTTCCCCCAAATTGTAGACCTTGGCTACAATAATTTGCTTCCATTCAGCCACAAAACCATTAGTTGAGTCCAACGCTGCTGTTGGGCGATCTAGTCCATCCCAAAGGTGTTGGATGGGGTTGCGGTCAAGGCTCTGTAAAAACCAGTTAAGCTCTTTCTCATCAAACCATGTCTTTGCAGGCCTGGGTTTGTGCACAGTTGGATTGTTATGTTGAACTGGAAGCCCACTATTGTCATAAACTATTTATGCTGTACAATTAACATTAAAATCACAGACTAAAATGATATTTAGAAGTATGTGGACAGAAATAGTAAATGTTAGTTACTTGGATAGTTCAGTGAGAAGGTGTTTATAGATAAAATAAGCAAATTTGAATGCTAATCCATTGAATTAAATACCTAAAAAGATGCTTATCCTGCTCATTGATGTTCTCCAAATCATCTAATACAACTAAGGATATTACACAGATAGATGCCTTGTATATAGTTTTGCAAAATCTCTGTCTCATTTGTTGGTATATATTGTCATATCACCCAAGCAACATCACAGGAATGGTCTGGTTTGGTTTTATTATGTCATAAACAAAATAAACATATCACACACAAAAAGAAGAAAACCAAAATCATAAGACACAAAGCTATCCATCATTAGACTTGGACATGCAGAAACACAAGTATCAAGTAAAATAAAATACATATGGTGTTTGTTTGTGTCCTGTTTGCCTAACAGTAGTTGTGCTTTACGTCTTTTGCTTATCTCCTTGTGGACAGGCTACAGCCCAATGCTGATACAAGACAGAAACAGCTGGCAGCATGGTGTTCCCTGGCTCTGTCTTACTGCCGGCATCGCAAGCTCTACACCCTGGACGTCATGGAGGCTCAGGAAAGCCCTGTGTTCAACAACAAGAAGATAGAGAGTATCCTAACAGTCCACATGTGGTCTAGTCAAGGCCAGCATTTTACCAGAGATTAAAAAACTTTATCCAAGATCCTCTGTATGAATTGTTCACTTTGAAACACCATTTTTCAAATGTGTTTTGTCTCTGTTTGCTTAGATTATTTGATTTTGGATAGTTATTTAAGGGTTTTTAGGCTGCCCTTTTTATTGGGATATACAATTACACTTTACCCACATACTAATGTTACAATCAGGGTAGGTTTTAAATGTGTTTTAGAGCAGTGCCACCTCACTAACTGACCTCCACACTGCTGCAGTTGCCTAGATTAAATTTTAAGTCACTTTATTTTGAGGTTTTCCTCTTGATTTTGGTGAATATCAACAGTTTCATGTCAACATGAAGACATTTTCTCTGGCGTTTAACTTTACTACTTTATATATGAAACAAGTTTTACAACTACAGATATATTGCCTCAGGTGATGTCACTTGAGTCAGTGTTGGCCGCCACTGAAGACTACAAGTCTGAAAAGGAAATCTGGTGGTGCGGAGAAAGAAATGGGTTTACCTGACCTCTCTTGCTCCTCGTCTCTGCCTGAGGCAAAAGACCCGAAGCTGCATTAACAGCTAGTAGCATAACACACCCAAATCTGGCTGTCGAATTGCATTGTGGTTAATGCAGGCATCAGCTTTTGAGAAGTGTGAGAAATAAAAGATGAAATATTTGGTTCTGCTGAATCTATTTTGAATCTTATGTATGTGTTGAGAAGAAGATACAATCTTCTAGACATTGATTTTATCCCCTGCATATTTGGTTCTTTTTGTTCTTTCTTTTTTACCTTAACTGAATTTCAGGAAAACTGTCAATGGAAGCAATTCAAGTTGTGTTTGAGGAACTGAGGAAAAAAGGTATATTTTGTTCTGTCTACATGTTTGCGCAGTGTTGAGATTAAGAATATTTATCTTATTTGTCTCCTTGTGAATTAATTTCTACCGTAATAAAATAGTATTTTTTTATAATTTTCTTGTCTTACCTCAGGCAACCTCGAATGGTTGGACAAAAACAAGTCTCGGTGTTTAGTCATGTGGAGACGACCAGAGGAATGGGGCAAGTTAATATACCAGTGGGTGAGTCATTCAACTTAACACACACACACACACACACACACACACACACACACACACACACACACACACACGTGTTAGTGCTGATTTAAGGAAACATGGGAAGAACAAAATGTTCTCTGAAGCAATAAATAAGAGGTCAATTTTGAAAGCAATGTAATTTGCTCCTATCAGATCATGTTCAGTATTACAGTACTATTGTGGTATTAAAGTCTCTAATAATCACAGTTTAGGTGTACCTCTTCAAAATCTTAAAAGAGTTAACTGGTGCAACATTTTTATATTGCTTGCTATATAGCTTGAATCACTCTCCACAATCAGTGTTCACATCCATTCTAAATAACTGGGTTACAGCTTTCTGCAGTAACCTGAATTCTTAAATAAATGGGAGAGCAGGTCTAATGTCGTAACAGACGTACGTGATTAGAGAAACCAGATTTATAATTTGCTTTTTAGGTATACACAAGAGCAGAACAGGGAAAGCATCGCTGAGACAAATGTTTCCAATCCACAGTCAAACTAAAACAGAAACTAACTCAAAGTAGTCTAAATAAATATCTAGTTTCCACTACAGAACATTTAACTGTCAAATTTGTAAGCTTAGTGCAAAGCTTAGTGCACTCACTTAAGAACTGTCAGCCCTCTGATGCCCACATGCTAAAAAAACAAACATGAAACAACGTACTATATCACTACAATATTAAAAATGCATACTGTATGTTAATATTGCAGTTAATTATTTAAAAAACTATGCAGAGGTTGCAACATATAATAAATACATATTAAATAACATTATACTTATGATTCTTGTTACATATAGGTCAGGCTGACCTTTAGCACATTTATTGTCACAATAATCAATAAACTAGAAGTTTAAATGGAAACCGATGCTAATGTATTGGATAAACGGTAGAAATGTCCAGCTTCTGCCTCTCCAAGCGGTAGTGGTATGAATGTAAACTTGACCAAACCTACAGGTGAAAAACAGACCTAGGGTCACTATGTATTATTGTATAAAAATGTCCCTTTTATATAATTGATAGTGGTAAATACCAGCCAATGTAAAATTAAATTCAAATGAGCACATAGAGAACATGATAGGTGTTGCTGATGAAGGGGCACATGAGCTCATCTGTCTGACTGTGGGGGTACATCAGACAAAAGCTGCTGTAGATGTATAAGGAATATAAACACCAGAGCGCCATTTTGCATCTGTAAATTCTCACTACAGCACCAAAAGTGTAGTAATCCGCTTAAGTAATGTTTGCTAAAACCTACAGTGCCCAGCTGCTTAAGGAAATTACTGTTTTAATATGCTTACGCCTTCATCAGAGGTGACTGTGGAGCTGAGTATTGAGACTAATGGACTAAAGTTTTGTTTGTTTGGTCTTTTTCATGGGATTTGTTGATGACAATAAATATATAGGTTGGGATGATCAAAAATAGCCAACATGTCAAGTCCCAGCTGGATGATTTTCCATGACCCAGAGTTCTTCATGTCTGATGAAGACCTAGAGTTTGTCAAAACATTAGTTGCTGCACCTTATTAAATGCTCTATTTATAACCGTGTGCTCCAGATTTCTTTGTCTGTCCTTGACTGTCGGAGAAAATAGCTAATATCAGAATTAAACAACTGTTTTCCTCAGAATGACTTTATTATTATTCTCTAACGTTTTAGGTTTCCAAAAACGGTATGGTCAACTCTGTGTTTACACTTTACGAGTTGTCCAATGGCGATGATACAGAAGGTGAAGGTATGGTACCATTAAAATCTTAAGATGAAGAAGTATTAATACATTTTTCAGAATAACATATTGAAATGTAATCACTTAGAATAAGCACATGTAAAGTATTGATGCCTGTTGGAGTCAGTGACATCTTTTAAATTGCTTCTAGTAAAAAAGGCTTTTGTTAATGTGAGTTTTAAGTCTTTTTTTTTTTCTTGCATTTTTTCTCCTTTTACTTTCCTGATTATTTTTAATTGTAGCCCCACAATGTTTCAGTCATGAGTTTCCCATGAAAAGCCCCTTGTAACTTTGTTTTAAAAGGTGTTATATAAAACGTTTATTATTCTTATTGTACTTTCTGACATAAACTGTAATCTGTTTCACCAGAGTTCCACGGTTTAGAAGAATGGATGCTGCTGCGCTCGTTGCAGGCTTTACAAACAGAAGGCAAAGCAGAGATCATCACCATGGATGATGGAAAGGGGGTCAAATTCTTCTGAAATGGTGCTGGAATAACACACACTCTGTCTGGGAGCCCACATGTTGTACCTTTTACAGGCACTTTTTAAGATTTAGCCATGTAAGGCTACACAAGGTGCACCTCAAAGACCCAGCCAAGAGGACGCTGGTCCTGCAACTGTTGTTGCCTTTTGGTTTGCCCAATTTAAAAGCCTTTTCATATTGGAAGATAACCAATATCATTTCTATGTGGTTGGGGGAAAAGCATTAGACACTGTTTAAAGTTTTCATTTTGTCTGAGGTAACATTTAAACATGCAATGAGTCTTAACAGGGTAAACCCTATCATGTCTGAATACTCTTGGGGAAAATCTTTTCCCACCAGCTGTAACATTACTCTTTCTTTATTGTAAATACGACTACTTTTATCCCAGTTTGCCCTGTAAAAACAGTTCCTCGGTATAATTAGCTGTGGACCTTTTGCTCGGCTGTTGTTCCTCTGTTCTAACCAGACATCCCAAAGAAATCCCACAACACCAGGGGGACTTTTTATTTTGAGAATACATGCTTCCAGAAGAGGAACACCTCAGAGACTCACCACCCATCCTGGTTTGACTCGGCTGAGTGTAATAATAGTGGACTCAATAGATTGCTGTCATCCTATTATTGTGCAGTAGCTACTATGACACTCCTGTTATCCTGTCTCTCTACCTATATTCAACCTCCTTTTTTTCATACCCTGTAGGAAAATAAACTAGAAATTTGCTACATTTGGGTGTTTTTGTTTCTTTAAGGTATCACAAGGTCTTAAATTGTTTAGACGTTGTGTGGAAAAACATGAATGCTCCAGAGTGTGCAGACGTGCAGAGTTGAACCACAGTCATGGAGATGTTATGCTCCTTACAGCTGTACTCAGTGACTTCATATTGGATGGTCTACTCACATCATGTGCTGTGTCCCTGCCGGTGTGGATAATACAGCTCCATCGAATCCTGTGTGTGTGTTTTTGATAACAGCTGGTGTGTAGCTTGTGGGACAGGTGGGGCCAGTGTGGCCTTGGGTGATAAAGGTGTCTTGTTTCAGCAGCAGTGCAGCAACAGCTCCCGCGGTGTGACTCCCCCTGCAGGTTAGCCTCGCAAGCTGCACACCCCCGTCACTCATCAGTTGTATCTAAATTCAGGGGAACTAGAGAAGTTGTCCTGTTTACTGACGGACCAATTACAAGCAGATACCTCCTGTTCTGCTACTTTCTGCACACAGTCAATGACGTTTGTGGAAGGACCAAAGTCTGGCACCTGTCCAGCTTATCGATACAAGGAACATGTTTATGAGTCCTCTCTGAAACACTGCCTTTCTTTTACATCTTATGCAACTCACAATTTATATTTTAAAGATACTCCACAGATAGTTTTGGACATCAATTAGGTGTAAGAAATCATAAATGAAACTACTGCAATGACTCCAAAAATCATACTGTAGCTAATTAGTCCCTCCGGATAGTGTTATTAGCGCGCCAAAGCGGCGAGGGGCGGAGTTGGCAACGCGCACAGGACGCACAGCCCTCTGGAGCTCTGTTGATATAGGCAGTCTCGTGCTTTCACTGGAGGTTATGGCTGTGGACTTTGCAAAGAGAAAAGGACAACTCGTATTATTTGACAGGAATAATGCGTTTATGAACTTCTACGCAGCGGTTGTGATGAGTAAGTAGCCTACATTTTTATTACTTTTATGCGTTTAAAAAAACCCCCACCTAGAATATATTTCCACGGTTGATTATAACTACAGGTAATGGCACCTCCGAAATTATAGATAGGCTATGTTAATCTTGTCTTGTTAGTCATGTAAGTGTTATTTTGTGGTCAGCCTCAGTATAAAGCCACTGACTTAATTGACATCATGGAAAAGTTACTCGGAACTTCAAGTAACCGTGCTCTGTTGTCCTAATGCCATTTCCACATGTAGGCTCTCACTCAAGAAGGTGCTGAACCTGTATACTACAATGTCACACGCACAGGTTGAGATACCAGGACGCGGTTTCCCTGGCCTCTCTGTGGATATGACCGAAGACTGCTTATCCCGGGTCCCATCCGTGCTGAGGACGCACGGTTTGGGCGCACGGAGAAACTCTTATGGGTTGCAAAAAATTACTATGGACATCGATTCGCCTCTATACAGCGGCGTCCTTTCCAAAGCTTTGTCCTGGTCGGCAGAGAATATTCTAACACTGCCCGAGTCCAGAGCAGAGGATGAAAAAACCGACGACTCTCCACCGTCTCACTCCCCCGTTTCCAGCCCCGGCACCAGCTCCAACACGCCCCCCAGCAGCCAGGACCCCGACGCTGGGTCTCTGAGTGGTAACTGGGATCCCGTCCCGAGATCCAGCGCTCAGGACGCGAGTTCTGAGTCTGAAAATGAACTTCAAAGTAAACAACACAAGATCTTGTCTCGTATCACGTTTAACACTCAGTGGGAGCAGGAAGAGAAAGACGACCTGGAGACCGAGGCGGTGGCGACCTCGCCCGATGGAAGATACCTCAAATTCAACATAGAGATTGGAAGGGGGTCTTTCAAGACGGTCTATAAAGGACTGGACACAGAGACAACAGTGGAGGTGGCATGGTGTGAGCTACAGGTAGGATGGCTCCTTTCATATTTCACTGTAGACCAAAACTTTAAGTTGTCAGTTTGGATAAAAAATAATGCATTTCACATATTATATTTCATATAAATTTTGGAGGATTGCTGATAAAAGCAATGATTTATTAAGAATAAAATGAATCCCCTTTTTGCCAAAGTTTGCCCTGGATATTCTGGCAGGTATAGGCTGATTCTTTCCCTTCTTTCCCTTCTTTCCTGCCCCACTCACCTCTAATCTCCCACTCAGGCCATCAGAGTTTATGTGAAGCAGCTAATCTGCTGAATATTGTTCCTTGCCGACCTTGAGTTGGGCAGTGTCAGGCCTGTTCATGGTAACCCAGGTCATCCTGTCAGCACTCAGCTCCAACTGAACCACTCTGCCTGCCATGATCCCCTCTAATCTCTGTTTTCATTAACAACCAGTGACACCAAGGCTGAATGCCTCACGTGCAAACTAAGAACATCCCAGAGGCAATAGGTCATTTATATTCAATGATGAACTTCCATAAGTGTTTGTGTGTGATAGTAGAACCATTTGTGCTTTGAAATGTTTCCACTCTGCGAGGCAAGACTAAGAGATCTGTGAGATAATGCCTGGCTTCTGGGTTTTGCTCCCATGTAGCATGTAAACACCACGACTGAGACAAACCAACTACAGTTTCACACATACTCTTTCTGTCTGTCCAGTTCTGATGAAAACATATAGAGAGATGTCAGTCCCTTTTTTATGCCGCTGTGTTTGGCATGCAGCCCCCAAACAGCCTGGGTAACAGCTGCCACTTATCTTGCTTACATGGTTTGATAGCACAGCGGAGGATTTAAAGATTTAAGCTTTAAGTCCAACCTTAACATTTGCTGTTGTGTGTGACGTGCATTGGTATCAGTATCTGGCAGCCATATAAGCCTTCTTAGGTGCAAAGTTGTGCCCTCATGCCCTCTAAACCTCAAATTTTAAACTCTGTGCCACTGACATTGGGCTACAAACCCACTGGTGACAATCTCTTTTATTCTAATTACTCCGATCTTAAAGATATTAGAAGTAGTTTTGAGACATTGCTGCACATGAAAGCACTGTCTCATTTTGCTCAATAAATGATGCACAGATGTAGTCTTCTTCTTGAATTTAAGCTCTGCAGGAGGAACCGGTGCGCAGACAGTCAGGGATTATACAGGGTAAAGTGAATCTGTCCCCAGGGCTCAAGCTCCAGCCCTAGCAGGTTGGGGCGGCTGCCTCAAAGGCCCACCTGTCGGTTCACACAACAGGTGTCTGTTTGAGGTGAGGTGGAATCAGTCACTCCCAGACTGTGGGAGACACAGATGTGTCTTTACCTGCACTGTTACAACACCACAGCTGTGCATGTTTCACACCCTCAAGTCAAACACAATGCTGGGGGTAATTGTCATCTGACTTTTAAAGCATACCCTGGCTTTTAAATTTTGTGGAGTGAAAAGTGCGACACATCGTGCTGCAGCTCTTTGGCCTTGGGCCATATTAGAAACAAGTATGCTATTTCATCTTTTTAACTCAGACATGGGCACAGTTAAGCTCCTTAATCACTTCTAATAAGCTTAAAGAGGGCCATTGTTGATATGGTTACTGTTGTGATATGTTCACCTCAAAGACACAGACTCAGCTGCAGTCACATTTCTTCACTGAACTCACCACCGCATCCTCCCCATGTGCCCTTGATTGCTTGACTGAACACAAAAGCTGGCTGTTGGTGTCTAAACACAAGCATCCCGTAATGTTGACCCGAGCAGCAGTTTAAGATACGTCAGTTAGAAATGTCTTAATCTCTTTTAACTGTGTTTTAACTAGGCTATGTATTACAGGGCCAGAGCTGTAATCTGCAGACATTTATGGTCAGATGTTCAGATTGTGAGGAGGGGGTCCAATATACCAATTTCTACTAATATACAGTAGATCATTTGAATGAATCACAATTTGTACTGAGACACTCACAGGTCTTCTCCTGTGTGCAGTATATTATTTGTGTTGTTACACTGAACACAGGTCTGACTGGGCGGTGTCCACTGGAACTAGCACACAAGAAATAAACAATACATTTAAATTCTTCCATGACATGTAATACCGAAGCTCAGACAGCGAAGTAGAAATACAAGACAGTGCTCACGTTGCTTCTCATAAAGGCTATAATAGAATAGAAAAGAAACCACTCACTGGAATCAGAGCTCCTTTTTTCCTGAGGTAAACCGCTGTCATGAAAGAAATGATAAATGTCTAACGCCTGAAGAAACCAGTCTGTTGCTGATACACATGTTCAAGTACTCTCCCCATTATATTCTTGTTTACTAACATTTTATGGATGTATGCATATATTTATATTGCCACTAATACATGCACATATTGTTATACTGCAGTAAAATGATAAGACACTGAATGATATGTCGGCTTGGACAATATTATCAGCTCATTTTAGCTTATCACAGACATAGCAGAACCAGCTTGTATGTTGACTGATTTAATAAAAGAAGAGAAATGTCAGTACAGAAATGATTACAGTAATTTTTAAACAGTTCCAATTGAAAAGAAGTCTGAAAAATCCAGCTTGGTTGGTCTAGATAGTTATTTCCACACCCATTCGCTTTGTTCAATAATCTCAACATCCTTCCTTATGTAATCTACACATGCCTAGTGAATATAAATAATTTGTACTTGTAGCTCTAAAGGTGAGTTATTACAGGGACACATTCGCAAAGCCTACTGACAGAACAAACTACATTTTGTAACAAACTGTACCTGACTGTACCTTAATGTAAAACCTGCATATGTAAGTCCAAATTTAAAACTCTTTGTCCACCCCCTGTGAAGTTTTATTTGTGTAGTTTTCCTCTGTTGTTGTCACTGACCTCTAAATCATTACCCACATCACCCAAATTTACAGTAATTAAGACATCAAGGATACTGTAATGCAGTGGAAACTGTAGTGGAATAAATTCACCAAGAAATTTAGAGCTTTAAAGACACGTGGTTGTAAGTTTAGAGCTGTTAAACTTCCCAGGTGGCAGCTACTTAGCAACCCTTCCTCCCACAGGCCCACGGCTGAGTCAGGTGCCATATAGGCAACATAAACTGGGCTTTGGAGGAAATGTAGAGGAGATAAAAAATGGATGAGTCGCTGTATGGTGCCTTCCCACTTCCATTCATTTACACTGAGGCAAAAAAATAGTCCTACTTTATTTGCTACAGTGTCATTGTCACTGTCATTGTCATTTCTGCTTTGCACAAAAGTGCAACAAATGTGAAATCAATCATCGCATGGAATCGTGAGCATGAAGCTTCTATGTAGCACAACTGACCGTGAATCCAACAGTGAGCTAATTAGTAACAGATAGGAATGAGTGCACTGATGCACACATCCTTTTTGGTAAGCCCCTTTAAAGGGCCTCGGTTGCACAATACCTGGTCTTGGACAGCTTCCAGCTGTTTCCTCCAGCCTGCAGCAGACAGTTACTTTATACACTCATGTTTCATTTTTTAACCTAAAACCAACACACATTGTTTAATCATGCTCTGTATAAACAGATTCACTGTGCCACCTCTATTTTCAGCACGGTCAGTGTTTATGAGGGCCACGGTTAAGGCTAGATCGGCTTGGGTGCATTTAAAAATACTGCAGCACCCTCAACCAATTAGTTTGTTCATTGGATACATAAATACAGGCTGCAAGACAGTTTTTTTTGATGATAATGGCATACCAAGTTGTAAAAGTTGATGCAAGGTTTTGTATGTTTTTGTAATAACCTTTTCCTGCAACTCATAAACTCTCTTGTGCCTAGTGTTGTTCATTGGTGCTGCTTGGGATAAATGGATTCTTTCACTGCAGAGAAGGTCAGCACATTGCTTTTAACTGCAGAATTAAGTCCAGCATACATACAGTATCAATTTAGTAAAAAGTAGAGGCAACCACAAGTATCAAAGAATCACATGTTGATGTAAAGTAGATATTGTAAATTATGGCTTTACTATTTTTTGGTTCCAAGTGAAATGTGTCTTAAGCGCTGAGTATTGAAAACTGTCAAGCACTGAAAGTTGATTCTGAATGTCTGGTCAGTTCCAGATAGTTCCTCATTTAAATCATAAATTTGGATTTTATGCAGGTATCGTTCTGGCACGGCTGCTTGTGTTTAGGTAGCTTTTAAAGGAATAGTTTGACATCTTGGGAAGTATACTTATTTGCATTCTTAGCAAGAGTTAGATGAGAAGCTGAACATGTAATATGAAGCCGCAGCTGGTAGGTGCTTAGCTTATAGCATGCAAATTGAAACCAGGGAGAAACAGCTAGCTGCGCTTTACCTCCCTACTGATTTTACTGACTATTTTTTACAAATAGCAAAGTTTCTGAAATGGTCGAACTTTGGCCTCTTTTGTTAAATTATAAAAAAGCTTTTGTAGAAAAGTATGTTTATATAACCAAAAGTAAAGAATATGTACGCAGCCCATGCCATCATTTAGTTTTTGCTTTGTCTGTCTGTATTAGTGCTTTAAAAACTAATACACTGTTTAAAAATCAAATAATAATTTCTCACTGTCCAGATTCTCAAATTTAGTCGTTGCTGTGTTTTTGTATGCCATTGTGCATTATGCTTGGGTTTTTGGACTGTAAATATTAAGATGTCATTTTCACTATTTTCTGACATTTTATATACTGAAACAAATCAATAAATCTGGGGGGAAAACATGCACATATTTATACAAAGAAATATTAGTTTCAGAGCGACTATGTATGTTTAAAAGTCCCTAGTTTCAAGGGAACAGAGTTACCTAAGGACAAATGAAAGGAGGAGGGGTGGAAGGTTTTCATCACCCCTGCTGTAGTAAGAGCTGGAACCATTACTGTGGTGAAAATTGACTCATTGGGTAGCTGCACTGTTTACATTTTAGCTCAGAGTTTTAAAGCTCATATAATAGCACTGGATTAAATGAAAGCTGTGTAACCTTATTAACGTCTTGCTACTCTGGTCTGCACAGTTTGAATTCTGAGTTATGAGGTTAAACAACAAAGCATAATTCTAGTTTGGCACAAACCCTAGATTTGTGTTGCTACTCTCCCATGCTGGCCTGGGCCTCATACAAGCCTGGCTGTGTGACTTTTATCTGAATGCGGCTAGTGTTCAGTGACATAACCCAAGATGTGGGGTTCCTATCAGTTCTGCTGTGGCCAACATCAACACTGTCTTTCCTCCGAGGGCCCTCAGTGCAGCGAGATCCAGTGTATCAGGGTCTGCAAATGTTCTCTGAGGAGAAAGTCAAGGAGGTCGGGACTCCACTCTGACTCGAGGGCTGTTGGTTTGCATTAGCTCTGCACAGTCCTGAAAGGGAGGCCACTTTGTGTCACCTATAAAACCTCTACCCTACTAAATGTGCACACTCATATGGTAATTGCCCTGCATGATACAGACTGTCTGTATACAGTCAGTGCTGAAACTAGATTAACAGTGTCTAATTGGCTGCTGTTGATAGTATGTCTTATTTAGGGTGGATACTGTTAGGTACAAGCTGGGGCAGCATGGTAGCTCTGTGTTCAGTTGCCTGGGGCCATTTGGTGTGTTTGTGTGTTTCTAATGGAAACTAAATTGCTTGTAAGTGTCATAGCCCTGTGATAGACTGCACCTAATCCATGCTAGGGAAGGCTGCAGCCCTGCTCAGTAAGGAAAAATAGGAAAAATAGATGGGCGGATGGTACAAACCATGCAGAAGCCTTTAGGTGTTAAATATATAGAGCTCGACTGATATGGGATTCTTAAGTCCGATACCGATTTTAATATTTGAGGATTTTTAAAATCTGCTGCTTTATCGACCGATGTTCTTTTCCCCCCCTTATTTTAAGAAACGCATAACATAAACAAAGATTATCCCTAACATTTGTTATCTTGAGACCTCACCAAGATACCACGACGTAATGCAATTTAAAAAGAAACTGTTATTGTTACAAATAGTACTTTGAACAAAAGTACAACAAAATATATTGAAGTTTTGATAAATAAGAGTCAAATGTATAAAACTATAGAAAACATTTATCTGATTTATTACAAATTAGAGTAGAGAACTACTACTAATGACCATTAAATTAAATAGTATTGTGGCAGCCAGCGAAACAGAAACTACAAAAAATGCCAATATGGTGCTACTACTAAAAATAATAAGAATATCATCATCTCTCATGTCATTGCTATCATAATAATGATAAACAGGGCTCTCTTACATAGGCAAATAATTATAAATAGATATTTTGTCATGCAGTAGTTATTACCTTACATATAATCTGCCACATTGACTACTTTCTACATCTATTTTATCACCAGCACTCTGTTAATTCTATCCAATGCTACAGAAAAGATTTCCTAACACACTTCTGGCTCTATGATACTGTGACGCAGAGGAAACGGTGCCCTTGATCCACACGACTGTCTACAACAAGGACCTGTCTCTGTGTGTTACATACGTGTTCAACTCGCGTTTAATTATTTCTGACACGCCGACTGTAACTAGAGATGCTACAGTTTAATCGCTCATTAATGTTAGCCTCCTCCACTGATAAACACGGCGTTAGCTTTGTGGCTAATTTAGCAACAGGCAGCGTTGTCTGTTGTTGGGCGAAATGAGAGGACCAGTCACTAGAACTGCCAAACTGTTTGTAAAATTGAATGAAAAAACGATTTGGTATTTATCGTGATAATTATCGATATCGAAACGTATGAAACTTTATCGTGATAACATTTTTGGCCATATCGTCCATCCCTATATGTAAGTCATATAGTTGACGTGACAAAAGACCAACCTACTGGTAACACTTAACTACAAGTAGTTATCACCGTAGGTCCGAAAGAGCCAGCTGTGAGCTGTGGTCAGCTGATGTTTTGTTCTGTGGTGCTGCAGTGTTATCAACAGAAGAGCTGCAGCGCGCCCTCTGGAGGGCAAACTATGCATCACTCATGACATGAGGGAAGGACACGATGCTCTGTTTCTCTTTTTTAATAGTCACATATCGGCTGTTAAACGCAGATGCAGATATATCAGCAGGTAGCTTATATTGGACGATAATTTCTGCAAAATGTGAAATCGGTTGGGCTTTAGTAAAATAATCAGTATAGTCTTGCAAGTGTATTTAATTTGGTACTGGAAGTTTTTCCATGATATATTTACTTTATAGTAAGTATGTTTAACTTTCCAATGTCTGCCCATGTGAAATGAGTAACATTTCATTTTTAGTAAGCAAATCTAAGTAAAATGCTCCTGTGCTGCATGAAAGACAAACTCTCACAGTATTATTTTCATTAAATGTATTCAGATGTAGATTGAGGTTTGAGTAAGCTTCTGTAAGTTTTGATTAATAGAAAGATAAACATAATATCTTGTGAGTGTGCGTTGGTCAGACAGCCGAGATGTGCAAACACAGTAATCTGAATTTCTGCTTCTGTTTGTTTTTCTATTGTGTTTAAGGTCTCTACAAACATCCAGAATATTCTGTGAAGTCATAACAGAGAATATGTAAAGATATTTTTAACTTTGCATATTATACATATCGCCTATGACAATAATGAAGAAATTGTTTCAGAATATAATTATTTTCATCTGTCAGCAGTACAAAGCTTCACAACTGGAGTTACATGTAACTGCCAACCACAGGCTGGGAACAGTAGGTGGAAAAAGCAGATTAGAAATTGGTTCTCCGTCTGCCGGGTGCAGTAATGACTGAGCTATTGTACTAATACGTACACAAGTGTGCTGTTGGCTAAAGCTTTGTCTCTTCTGAGTAACCACTTTTATTGGGATCCCTCTGTAGATCGATTCTTCATGTGAGAGATTTCAGCAAGTTGTCCAGGTAGTTTAATGTTTTCCAGCTTCCAGTAATACTATTCTGGTGACCCATATTTTATACAGTCACTAGCTCTGCTTCACGTTTGTGAGACTGAGATCAATAGAGCGCTTGTTTCTTGAAACTAGGCTTTGTAGAGCCTTTTTAAAATAACATCATTATCCATTCCTCTAGAGGAACATTTTGTCTTTAAAGTAATCACATTGGCTCTTTCTTTCAAAGGAGCACAAATAAATTTTTACTGTGCACTCTCCTCATTAAATATCAATCAATAAAATGATTTAAAATCACGCTGGAAGTCTTGTGTCAGTTAAAGTATCTTGTGTTATTTCATGGTGTATTCTGATTGGTCGGTTAGTTTTAGTCGCCTAAACTCAAAACTGTTGATGATGGGGCGGCGACTATTGATTATTTTCATTATTGATTTAATCTATAGCTTTTTTGATCAATTGTTTGATAAATTACTTAAATGATTAATTGGTTATAGTTTTATTTTCTGTCTCTTTATTAATGTATCTAATTGAATAATTGTTTCAGCACTAGTTGAGGACTTTATTTCTTGCCAAGGGCAGTCCAGTATTTTACACTGTATAGGAGACTCAGTTGTGCACTTGTAAACATGTCTTTTCGCTGCAGTGTTTTGACATTATGTGACTGCACGGCTGTTCCTTTAGGTGACATGTGGTCACCTCTCAGTTTGGGCCCTGGAGAGGCCCAAGTCGTGCTTCCTAAACAAACCAAAGACCTCAAGCTTTAATAGCCATAGTTGGTAAGAAGACCGCTCCATGGGGTAACCTCTGGTCATTTCTAAACTGACCATGTGTGTCGGAGCGTGCAGGACGGCGGTGCCAGGAGTGTAAATGTGCTCTAAGTTGCCACGTGAGTCCTGTGATGAATCGGCCATTGGTTTACTGTACTGGCTCTGCCTGTTTGGGGCCCGTCAACTCGCAATACCCATCAACAAACACTGTAATGTGTTTTCTCAGTCAACAGAAAACATGAATTCGTGTTCCTCCCAGACTTGACCTGTGCTGTCTTAGTTCACATTTATTTCAACCCTCGTTGGGTTTCTAAAGTCAGTGCTCACATTCATGCTCTTAAAATATTCAACGTTTTGACTCTTTATTGGACAAAATTGAGGAGCCAGTTGAGGATTCATAAATCTTTCATGCTGTTGCCTTCCTGTGACAGGGCCACCACTTGCATACCATCACTTCGTAAACTATATCCGGTCCTGGTTGCCTCTTGCCAGCACTTGATAGCACATCTTTGTTTGTCAGTGTAACACTATGCGACTGCAGCCAGAGCAAAAGTGGAGTACAAATAAACTAGCTACCAAACACGCATTTTCAACAAGTAACATGTGCTCCATGTTTCATTTCAGTTAAATGTTTCATTTTGTTCCATTTGCCAGACTTGCCCGAAAACATGTTCACAAAACAAAACCTTTTTTGATTATGACGTTAATAAATATTCCAGATATTTGAAATTTCAGTGGATATTCAAGGATTTTTATCAGCTTTATAAAAAGCAATATTAAAAAAGACAAATGTGCCCACAGATGAGCTGAGCCTGGGGTCATAACAACTTCAAAAGGCTTTGCTTTAACACTCCCCTGGTCAGAGCTCAGTCAAATACTACTTCTCAACAAAGCTTAGCAGATTGTCCTGCTTGCAGTAGCAGATGTGTGGAAATTTGTGCATCAGGACAGTTCAAACAGTGATAGCTTTGTAGAAAAACATACTTGTCTGGGCTAGTGGCTCCCAAAGGGTAAAGGTACAGTAAATTCTACCAACAGAAATATATGTTTTCTTTATGTAACAGTTTCTGATAAAGCCCCCTCAATGAATGGTTTTAAAATAGGTTACTAATGTCTCTATTCATGATTAATTAATCATTTACAAATACCCATAAAAGCCATTTAGAATAATAACTTTTGAGTGAGCCAGATTTAGAAAAATCCCTGTGGTTTATGTTTATCCTCTTCCGGCATGACACTTATCCTCATCAAGAAAACAGACAACTTACCCCCTGCAAAAGAGCTGCTGAGCCCCCAAACCAAAATCCATTTATTAACAACTAACATTTAGTTATTTATTTATAACTTGATGGATTGTTGTAAAACCTTACTTATAAATGACTTTTGTGACTGCAGATTTAATGGCTTATTAGAAGTGTGTATTAATGGTTTACCAACATTTATACCTGCATTAATTCCAAACAGAAAGACTAAATAGCGACCAAAGCATTTTTTCATAACCTGGAAACACAAACACTACATTTGAAATTAGTTACAATGTATATGCCCTTTTATAAAGTGGAACCAATATTTCCTTTTGATAAAATGTAGTTTATTTTGTTTACTTTCTCCTTCATTCTTGTGAAATAAAGGATGGTTATACTTTTTCAAGCCTGAAGAAAATGATTGAAATTAAACAATTTAGTAGACTAAGAGTTTAGGAACCCTCAGGTACTTATTTTCTCCTTCTCCGGTTTGGCAAAACCCACCTATATGACACCCAAGTAGACTTAAACGATCTGTAAGAGCAAGTATGTGCAAATACTGTTTGCTTAAGGTCTTTACTGTAAAGAAAACGTCCGTCATAAGGTCTAAGGAATAAGCCAGAGAGAGACATAGCTTTAATGTGTCAAATATGTATTGTCATGAACTTGTTGAGGCCTGCTGCCTTTTTAATGATTTCCTGATGATAATTATCGTGAACATTTTAAGATAATTACAGCTGAGGTTAATTCTTGTTATCAGATTAGGAGTTTGGTGGGTACATCTGCCAATGTCAATGATTAGATGGAGACAGTGTACTACATGGGTGCTGTTAAAAATGCCAGAGGTTTGGACTGTACAACAGTTTCGTGTTCAGATAAAAAAATGATCCCTTTTAGCATGTAATATGTTGCAAACAGTAGGAGATAGACTATTTTTATTACATTTTTAAATAAGACTTTGATCCCAAAAAAGCAGCAACAAGAATAATGACATGAGCTCATGTATAATAAAATATTAAAAACCACATATTTACAGGGTTTTTTTCAATTTCAGTAGTGGTTACTGATCAGAAAGGCCTGTCTGTTGTAAAGCTGTACACACACAGATTATTGTTTGTGGCTGCCACAGTTGCAGCCTGAGTGGTTGACTCACTTTAATCAGGTTTAAGAGCACACAGGTTTGCCTTGGCCCTTTATAGCTGTAGAAGACGTAACTGTGACAGACCGTGGCAGGCTGTTATGTCCGCAGTGCCAATGTACCTAACACACAGTTTTCAATAATGGTCCTCAGTTTGCAGGATGAGGAACAGCTAAATATATGTTGTTTATTTATGGGAGAATCTCATTTCACACATACAGGTATGTTAGGTCAAATTCCAGCTTTGGCTTTGCAGAAACTTTCTATTTGTTAGGTTTTAGTGGGTAAAATTGCTGATTGTTTGTCACCATGATAAAAATGTAGACACCTTGTTTAAACTTTGGTTATCATAGAAAGCATGTCATCATATCTGTGCCTGATTACACAACCAATTTAAATTAAATGACCCATTACTAAGCACTTTCCTCTCCTTCCCTGTTTCTTCAAGTCATCATGTTGACCCGACTGCTCTGCTGTATTTCTGAAAACAAAACTCTTACAGCCTGTATCCTCCAGGCTTCTTGTGATCTTTCTGTGGTTCTGGTGGTTTGCTGAAGAGAACACAGTGTTTGTTTCATTCAGTCTCTTCTCGTCCAATGCTCATAACCTGAGAGAACCGCCCATATTCTCTCCCCTACAGCATTTCAGTGCTTTCTTCCCTTGCAGGGTTATCTGATCAGGCTGGAGCAAGAATGTCCTCTCGCCTCCATTTAACTCTGACCTGAGACGGTTCAGGGGTCAGCTGAAAAGTGTCACTGGGCAAACTGGTCTGTAAACTGTTGCGTACATACCATCCAAGTTAAGTTTTACACTCACAAAGGGGGCATTGTTAATGAGTTTATATACACTTACATATTGATATTTACTGTGCAGCCATCTCAGCCATTGCAATTTACAATTAAAGCATTTAATGGACATTTACAAGCATGTGTAGAATAAGTCTTTGTCATTTCCACAATCACAAGTTGCCATGTAAGAAGCACAAACACGCGGGTAGCGTGCAAGGAAAAGTTACCAGTTACTGTATTGTGCAATACAAATCTCAGTTTGAAAGGCAAGGGGATTATTTAAAAAGAAAGGTCCTTAAAGACCTGTTATTCAGTTAAGAATAACAAAGAAGACAGACTAAAGATCTCCCAGCTCTCAAACAAGGTGATGTAATACTTTCTGAGGACAGTCTTGTACTTGTGTAAATATATTATTATTTTCGAATATGTAATGGACATTGACAAGAGTTTAAAAAGTCTTTGGCTGTAACTATTGTTAATTAATTTATCGTATCAGAGTGTGACTAAGTACTGTCACTACAGTTGAGAATGCACTTGGCCTGCCATACCAACAAGATTGGCTCTTTGGCACTGTGGTCAAAGTTGCATGTCTGGGATCCTTTAGTCCCGTGTTCGAATCCGGGTAGGGTGAATGCTCTCGCTACATAGAGCTGGACGATAAATGCCCAGGTCCCAAATATTGGCCATTAAGTTCATTGAAAATAATTATTTTATTGGTGTACATGTTGGCTGATAAGTAACAAAAATTAGCAGTGGAACTATACCGAAACTGTGTCACTGCTACATTAAGTAGTTTATCCACCACAGTACACTGACAAGTTGATTTTTCAGCTGTAAAATGAACTTCACAAGTGTATTTATGTTAGGTGTTCTTGGTAAAAAGAGAGAAAAGAATAACACTCCTAAATATCGATATTGGTATTGGACTAAAAAAATCCAGCATCGGTCAGACTCTAAAATAGACCAGTAAAAAAAAGACCCACTTTTCACTATTGAAACACATCAGAGATAGTGAAATCCTGCATCTAGGTCTCTGTTACTTGTGCAGGTAATTAGCTGGGCGCCAGGAGTCAGGTCAGGTAGTCAGTGTGAGAGCAGCAGTCAGAGGCTCAGTCCTTATGAGATTAATGGCTAACCTCCCTCTGCCCGCTCCATTTACACAACATGACAGGCTTTCCTTGGAAAGAGCACAGTGCCACCTTAGTTCTCACCTGCAAACATCTAAATGCAACACTGTACCAGTGTAAGTGCCTACGTGCGTGTTTATACGTAAGTGTGTGTCAGTCACGACGAGTATGTCAGTGCTAGGGGTGTGAGGTCAGACTATTTTTTCTTTCCCTGTGTCTTTGACCTCAATCTCAGAGCTTGGCGAGTAATTCGTCACTACCTCTCAAGCCACGCAGGTTCTCTCCTGTCTCGTCTGTCATCAGAAGGTCTTTGTGAACTCTGGTCTATATCTGCAGGGTTCCTCACTGTCAGCATCTGGAGCACAGGAGTTATGGCTTGTTAACAGCACTTTCAATAATATGTTAATGACAGGAAGAAGAGGAAGTGCTTACCTTTTAGTCCCTAAAAGGGTTCGAACAGAGGTCAAGGTAGATAGGCAGAAGGTAGAAGTTTGCCAGATGAATTAGATTTTTACACAAAAAGCACACATTATAGACATAGTCTCATAGTTTCACTTGATTCCATTAACAACTGTTTTCATGATTAACTAATCCTTCCTTTATTATTTCAGTCGATTCATCTATTCTTTAGTCAGTCTATAAAATTTCAGATAACAGTCTTTCCCAGAGCCCAAAGGTGACATCTTCAAATTTGTTTTTGTTTTTCTCAATGACAGCCCAAAAACCAGATTTTAGAAGCAGGAACTGGCTAATGTTCATTAAACTAAAAGTAGTAGGCATACCTGTGTAGACAAAATCTGATAAATCTTATTTCTCTGTGCCATAGAGCTCAATTTCTTTCCTAAAAACCATTATTTCTTACATGTTTCTTACAACAGACATGGGGTAGTTTATTTTGAGTTAATCCCACATTCACTGTCCTGCTGTTCTATAAATAGTCACTAGAGCACCAAATGTATGTTACTACGCTGCTGAAAATAGTCCCAAACAATTGTACTGTTTACTTCTGTTTACATAATGTTTGATTAAAAACTACAGTGCCCAGCTGTTTTAGGAAATTGCTGGCTTTTTAAAAACAAATTAAACTACATATTTGTGAGCTGTTTTTAAATATTTAAGGATGGGGTATATAGTGTCAGTCATATCATAACACAAATAATCTTAGGGCACATTTCATATAGAGCAGGTCTAGCCTGTACTCTTTATAATATTAAGTATAATATTTATTTATATTACAAAATGGGGGAACTATTGAGAGATGGACTAACACATTGTTGGTTTTGGTATTTTGAGGTTTTTTTGGTAAAAATAAGAGAAATATAGAATAACACCAGCCTTGTACTTAAAATAAAAATGTTAATTTATAATTTTCTGTAAGTTGAATAATCCATTAAATAACTAATTATTTCAGCACTATACTTTTATCATTTTGAAGTATTCAAGATGTGCATATAAAAAAAAAACAATTGAAACCTCTGCTTATCACCCTTAACGCACATCCCTGCAAGCTATAAGTAGTATGACTAAATGCACTTTTTCACTTGCCCTACTTTTCTTTCCATATTTAGTCAAAAGTCCCACAGATACTGACTGAGCCCTGGTCAGACTGTATCTGAAACATCAGGACAGTCCAAAGTTTTCATTCCCGTAAGCTGCAGCATACACCACCTGGTTTGGTGCAAATGTTGGCTGACATATCGTGTTCATGTCCTGGTTGTCATAATAGGGGCGCTGACAGGGACTTCTTAATACCAGTGGCTCCTCTACCATCAACACTGCTTACGTAAGTCCACTTATGTGGCACTAAGCCCAAGTATTTCCAACCCCCAACTCAACACACACACCTCTAAGCAGCTAAGAATAAAACATCCAGCTCAAAGAGACAAGAGTACAAGAAAACTTTTAGCTGAGGCTCATTCACACCTCTGAATGTGGACAGTTTTTATGGATGAACAATAGTCTTTTTCAAAATGGAGATGGTTTGTTTTTGTGGCTCTCCCCTGCATCGCTTTCTCCAGAGTTGCACAATGTTTTTTGGCCTCATTTTTCAAAGAGGGGAGGGGGAAGAAAGAAGTGGAGTAGATGCAGTCAAATATCCATGGAAAAGTTGGATAGAAGCCGTGCAACATGTCAACAGAGGATTCCTTCTTTGGGAAGTGCCAGAGGGCTTCTGACTAAACATAGATATCATTAACTCTAATTGAAACACATTATAGTTATCTGTAATAATGAAAGAAAACATGTTTATTAGACTTTTCTCTGAATTGGTGGCTGTCGTGATGTGAAAACAGTCTCAGTCAAACTGAAGCATTACTGTATGGTTGGTTTTCATTTCTGCTATTAGTCAGAGCTTAAATGTTTGTGTTTACTGGGAAGAGGCGTTGTTCCCCCCCAAATTAGCCAGTACCAATAACAGTGCATTCAGATGTCAGCATCACTATGTGCTTTGTTGTTTTCATCTGTATTTATTTTTTCAATGCGTTTGAAACTCTTTTTTTTGACATTTTAAAAGAACTATTCTTCAGTTTGGTGTTTTGAATCAAGGACACGTTTTGATGATTCACATGAAATAATCACCCACTATCTGCTCCAGTTTGTTCGACAGCTCACATTTTATGAACTGTGTTGTTCAGAAATGCCACAGAAGGATTCTGGTGTTTCAAAGAGCCCCTCTGAACTTGCCAAACCTCCTTCATTTTGAATTTTGGTATTTTGCAATCATGCCATCCAAGCTCTAGTAAATCCTGCGGTTTTGGAAGCTCAGAGGTATTCAAGTGGCTCGGCTGCATGCCACAGCTAATGCATGTTACACTGACTCTGAGCTGCAAGCAGGCGACTATCCACAGGAGACAAAGCTTGCCACACAGGGGTCTGATATTATCAGACTTAGATACATAAATACCCAGATGCGCATCAAACCACTGACTCACTCACCCTGGCTCATCCACAAACTGCACATACATCTTACATTTACGCTATTAATTTGTCTCATAATGTGTGTGTTTTTGGGATACAGTGAGCTAAAGCAGGAATAAAGCTCAATGTCCACATCTGTAATTTGTAATCTGTACAAATCACATATTAGATTAAAGTTAAACTGACTTATTCACAAGACAGATGGACATTTTAATGCCCTTTGAACTATGATGACATTTTAAAAATGTCATAGCCATTAGTTTTCCTCTTAAATATGTTTTCTTTTTTCCAAATCATTTAGTATTTCTGCAGAAGCATTTGAGGAATAAACTGGTCACTGTCAACCTTAAAGCAAACCACTTTGTCAGAAGTCACCTCTCTGTCTTGCTTTTAAGACCAGGGCCTCAAGTTGAGTAATATGACACACTGACAGGTGATGGCGCAGGTAAAAGGGATTTTGCGTTGTGTGACTTAAGACAGCACAGGTCTTTTGAAGAGGAGGGACAGAGAGTAGCGGTCAAGTTGATTGTAAGCACAAACATATGCAGAACAGTTTTCCCAGAAATTTGCCTCAATGCAGGATTCATAGTCCTGAAGTCTCCCAGGAGTTTTCCACTAACCACCCAACCACAAGCAGAGTTACTCCAACAGCAGCTAAATTGGGCCATTCATCCTAGAGGAAACACAAAAATGTCTTTGTTCATCCAGTATGATCGCAGTGTTAGTTTCAGTTTTACATGGATTTTGGAAACCTCCTCCTTAGGTTTGTAAAGTCAGAGCTCCCCTTATTGGAAAATAAATGTGATTATGTAATCGGGGGGGGTCACCCAGATGGATGAACCTAGTCCCACAGTGAGCTCATTAGTTAAAGCAACAATGATTTATCAAATTGGTCCCATGTAGTTACATGCTGCGTTTATTGCTACCTACTTACGTAACCGTACATAACCCTAACAAGACCAGAACTCTACAACTCCACTGTCAGCACAACTGCATTCTTATGGTTGACAAAACAATCTCACTTCAAGACCCATTTATTCACAGTTGTGGAGGTTTCTGATAATATCACACGACCTTCATCAGCAGATGTGCAGTTGTGTAAATTGTAGATGTTTAAATTTCTTCTAGTCCATGTTGGATTAAAAGTTTAGCTCCAGAGTTCATTCCTGACCTTGGGAATCTTAGTTTGAGAAACCTGGATAAAACCTTTTATCCTGGTTTTGAGAAACTAGCTGGAGAACTCAGAAGCTGAGATACTGAGGAATGTAAACTCCTGAAGCAGGTTTCTGATCATTCTCTGCTGTGTGTGCAGATGCATCCTCATTTTAAGTTGTAAGTTTTTTCTTAATGGTTCAAATCAGTCTGGTGCTGCTTATTGACGGCTGTTGCCCCTACTTCAAAAATCAATCGAGCTCAGTCTGAGCTTTATAGGCAGGATTAGGAAAGGGGATGTCATATTCTTGTGCCAGAGTCAGAAATTACTTACGTTTTCAAAAATGGTGATAAGCATGGATCAGAGAATTATTGAAATAACAACTCTTATATGGAAATATTTCTGCAATCATCATGAAAAAGGTTAAGTTACTGTGAGTGCTCGGAGCACAGCTTCTGTGTTGACTGAAATTGACATTGGAATGGATAAGTCAGTTGTTTAGGGCAAAACAAATTAGCTAACATTACATGGACACAGTGTCAGGATGAACGAAGTAGATGAAACAAAATGGCAATTCAGTCTGTTTATCAGGGTCATGAATTTCACCCCAGGGATCAAGAGAGTATTATGTTATCTTATCCAGGCACAAACCAAACTGGGTTCAGCCTGAAATTCAGAGGTAACTCAATCAGTACAGAAACGAAACAATGCTTAAGAATCATGTATAGAAGGAGCTGAATAACCCGGTTTCTCATGTTTCATGTCAGTATCCCAAATCTGATCAAAACCAGGATAAGACTATTTGATTTTCTCTGCAGACCCGTAAGCTGACCAAGGCAGAGAGACAGCGTTTCAGTGAGGAGGTTGAAATGCTGAAGGGCCTGCAGCACCCTAACATCGTCCGCTTCCACGACTCCTGGAAGTCCACTGTAAAGGGTCACAAGTGCATCCTGCTGGTGACTGAACTTATGACTTCTGGCACCCTCAAAACGTGAGTCTCTTCATCCAGTTCCCCTTTAAACTGCACATAAAAATCTCCATACCTAAAAGCAGTTTGTTTTTTGCTCTCTTACTTTTTAGAAGGTTTTACATTTCTTAAATGGCAGATATCCTTTTTCCAAATAAAACTCTTCATGTCTTCCATAGAAAAGAGGATATCTGTGTCATGTTTGACAGTCTTTTGCTTTTTAAGGTATGATAAAAGGTGCAGTATAAGTACCAGAGAATAGCTTCGCTTTGGATACAGTGTTCTGGGAGAGAATTCAGGAAACTAGCTCACTTTGAAACTTCCTCTTGGCTGTCAAAATAAGCATTTCATAAGTAAATACTTCCAGTATTTTGATATGTTTAGAATGGGCTGTCTTATCCCCTGTCTTATTTTTAGGTACTTGAAGAGGTTCAAGGAGATGAAGCTGAAGCTGCTGCAGCGCTGGAGTCGTCAGATCCTCAAAGGGCTTTACTTCCTGCACACACGCACTCCTCCCATCATCCACCGGGACCTCAAATGTGACAACATCTTCATCACCGGCCCCACCGGCTCCGTCAAGATAGGAGATCTGGGGCTGGCCACTCTCAAAAGTGCCTCTTTTGCTAAAAGTGTCATTGGTAAGTATAAGTCTAGTCAAGCTCAGATAATTTACTCTCACTGAAATAACATCTACAACACCATTTTGCTTACATCTAAAAGTTTATTTAAAAACTCTGCAAATGGGCTAAAACATGCCATAAATCCTGATATAAAGAGTGAAATTAAGCATTTGTTTAAATTATTTTTCTAAAGACTCCAGTTTCTCCTGCTTGGATCACTTTTTGTTTCCCCTGCACACCAACAACTGTGGATGACTCTGTTTAAATACCTGTCTGCATCTTTAAATCTATCCAAATGTTTTTTTTAGTTTCAGTGGGAACTTGGCCTGAACATCAAGTACATGCAGGGAGGGTCAGCCATCAGAGGCAGTGGAAAGACTTGTTGATACTTGTGTTGACAGTGGCACTTGATTTTTTGTAGAGTTTAATTCACTAGATCCATGTGAAACATTATTTGATTATTGCCTTTTTTCTGGGAACGATGCATTTGATGATTGATTTTGTTTAGTAAAATTAAAAAAGAAATGAGCTATTTATCAGCTATTTTCACTGAAAAAGCTCTACGTAACTCAATGTACACTACCTGATAAATACTATCCATAATACAGATAAAGTTGGCAACTAGCTGGTGAACATAGAGGAGCATTTCAGCGTTTTAAGAGTCAGATATTTTTTACATAGTATTAGCAGCTTATGGTTGGTAACAGGTTAACTTTGTATACATAGTAAGACTTGCTGCAAACTGTGTTGA
This sequence comes from Lepomis gibbosus, assembly GCA_029875015.1. Taxonomy (NCBI): domain Eukaryota; kingdom Metazoa; phylum Chordata; class Actinopteri; order Centrarchiformes; family Centrarchidae; genus Lepomis; species Lepomis gibbosus. Next base: position 10,485 of record JAPMOB010234862.1, on the reverse strand, counting down.
AACTGGACTTTTGATCTTCACTAGAACAACTGTCTACCTTTACTTCTGCCCTCTGAACCCTGACAGGAACTCCAGAGTTCATGGCCCCAGAGATGTACGAGGAGAAGTACGACGAAGCGGTGGACGTCTACGCCTTTGGAATGTGCATCCTGGAGATGGCCACCTCTGAGTACCCGTACTCCGAGTGCCAAAATGCCGCCCAGATCTACCGCAAAGTCACCAGTGTGAGTAAGGGAAGGAGGAGGGCCACCTCGTTTTTTTTAACCTGTATTTAATGTAACTGTTCACATGTGTTCGCTTTCTCCCATGTGCATACTGGAATTCAGTCACGAGGAACCAGGACATCTTGTGTATATTTCTGGATATCCTTAGTCCTTGGAAAAAGTGGGCCCCACATGGAATGAAAGCTGCATTTTGTCTATTAAAGGCTCAGTTTTGTCCATTACAAGCTCAGAGTGTACAACCGTATCATAACCTGACCGCTTTTCTGTTCTCAGCCCGCAATCATGACGCAGATGCTTGACTCACTGATTGCCAGTGTATAGTATTTACCAGTACAAAGATCCTGTCTAACTAGTTCTAGCTATTATCTTAATTGCAATATTCCCATGTCCATCAAATAGTGTTTGAATGGAGAACTGACATGAACCATCAACAATGACGTTTGCTAACTTTCCGTCTGAACTGCATTTTATGCATTGCAGAAAACAATTATTTTAAGAAAGCATAGATGTATTAGAAAATGTGATCTTTTCTTGCATTGGCAGACATCTGTCTAATGATAAAAAGAGCTTGAGTCCCAGCCCAGTGCCCAGGACATAAACTAATGTTACATTTAGATCACATTATAAAGTTTCATACAGAAAATATGTGGGACTTCTTAGAAAAAAAGACCAGAAGCAGTGTAGTGAGTTTTAAGACCGTAGTATTACAGCAGTGGTTATAGACTACTGTATTTTAAGCTCTTCCCGATGACGCCACGGTGGGCAAGAGCAGAAGGTGGTAGAATTATATGTTTTGGAAATTGTGTCTCACCCATTACTCCACAAAGAAGACTGTTTCTTTTTTGCGTGTCACATATGCAAAGCAAACAGTGTCTGACGGAGGCTGGAAAGTGAGAAAGCAACAATGCCAACAAGTCAAAGTAGGTCTGGCTCCTCCACAAACAGGACAACATAATAACGTTCCATGTGCAGTTGAAGAACATTACCCGTGCAGCAAGATTTAATTAAAATCATATTAGCTATGCCCTTCATTATTTGTTTATGTTTTACATTGATGTGCAGTGCAGACGACGTCTGGACATCTGTCAATTTATTGGTATGGCAGTTTTTCAGAACATTAAACACTAACCTATAAACTTTATGTAACTTAACACATACATGACTGACTTGTACTAGAAGTAATTCACTATTTAAGGTGCCTACAGAAAGAAATATAGCTTGACATATGAAGGCAGAACATATAGCCTACAAATGGGTCTTGGATGTGGGTGGTCACAACTGTCTGGAGACTTTCCTTTGGCCTTGTTCAGAACACGTATTGGTTTTAAATAGACTGATAAGTAAATAAACTCCTTTTTACTATGGAAAAATGCCTTCTCATAATACACTAAATGGCCAAAAGTATGTGGACCCCCAAATATGATTGTTGCTCATGTCATTCCAAAACCATGGGCATTGATCTCCTGCTAACAGCGGCCTCCACTCTCGTGAGAAGGCTTTCCATAAGATTTTGATCGATATTGATTAATCTGCTGATTATTTTCCCCATTAATCCATATTTTGTTTTTAAAATATCAGAACATAGTGAAAAATGGCCATCACAGGTTGCGAGAGCACACATTTGCAATTCTCAATTAAATATTCATATTCAAATTTTTTATAACCAACAATCCAAAACCCAAATTATTTCAGTTTAGTATCATGTAAACCAGCAAATAGTGACATTTGAGAAGCTGGAACCATTTTTGCTTTAAGACCAATACTTTGTGAACGACATAATAGGACATAATATAATATTTCCTGTTAAAACAGGAAATTACGTTAAACAAGCTGTTTACCACAAAGTTGGCGGCGCACTGTTTTCTCAAATTCCCTTATTTGAAACAAACCTTAAAAAACAGACAAAAGACCATAAGTATATGTGCACAGGTGTCCACATTTAATGTATTTCCCTCAGTGGACTGAAATCTCTGTCAAAGAATTTTTAATCACCATGCTTTATTTTTATATTAGTGCAAAATAATTGTTTTGGGATCATTAACTAAACAAAGTCAATATGATGGCAGCATTTCTCAAGATCTTATCTTTAGACCTTTGTCACCACAGGAAAGGATCGTCACAAATTAGATTTTGAATGATGGAAAACTGACGTACACTGAAGAAACACAGAAACCTCTGTGTTCTGATAACAGCGCTTCAAAGATTGAGAAGCTTTTTTTTAGGTTTTCTAATTTGTGTTTGCATTCAGAAATATATAGTTATTCAGTGAGTTTGAGTGAGATTATTATATAACAGATCCTTATGCATTCTCTAAAGACAGTGACAAAAGTCACAACAAACACATTTTCGAAAATAATGTGCTTCTCTCTACTGTCTCGCAGCTTTGTCCTTTGTCTCACTTTAACAGGAAGCGGAAATATCTTGAGAAATGTATTTATGGTAATAACAGCAAATACAGCAGTTGCTGTGTAACATATCAGTCTTTAAATGTGATAAAAGAGTGCATCACTCAGCCTTTCTTTCTGGCAAATCTAATTAGTTGGGTGTTTTGACCTCACATCAGCTGGTTGCTTGGGTATCTGTAGGCCAAACATCTTTCTGACCTCGACTCTTTGCTTTCTTATCAGTGTTTTTACGGGAGTGGGAGCTCTGCAGTAATCTATGTACATTCTCATGATAGAAGGGATTTAGAAAACCTCCCTTAACTCATACAAGTGAGTAGCCCTGCCAGATTTTTTTCTGTCTTGAGATAAACTCGGCATAGGAAATCTACCTGTCAGGAGTTCAAAATTGAAGTGAAAGAACGGAGAGTGTCTTGTTTTTTTTTCATTTCATGAGCTCTTGATATTGTTGTTCTCTGGTGTAGCACAGTGCCAAAATGTCATTCTTGCTAGTGGCAGATGTCACAAAGCAGGTGGAGGTGGGAGTGGTTGTGACTGCTTTGACTTGATCCTCTAACTGGATAACTGTGGGATAAATGTAAATGGATGAAAATTATTGTTGCTGATCACTTATTCTACTAAAAGCACCCCCTCTGGTATTTTCTGAGAAAGTATGAAGCCCTTCAGATAAAGTAAAACTTTTCTGTTTTCACAGGGAATTAAGCCAGATAGCTTCTACAAAGTCAAAGTCCCAGAGCTCAAGGAGATCATTGAGGGCTGCATTCGTATGAACAAAGATGAAAGGTAATAGTGAAAACATTTATATATAGGTCATACTACAGCAACATTTAAAAAGAATCTATTCTGATTCCATAACAGAATATTATTAGCCATTTAAGAAGGTGAGAAAAGTGACTTTTTTAACAGCTCTGTTTTTCAAGCTAAACTGTATTAAGATTTGTTGCACACAACACAAACTCACCTACAGCTTCAGTTTTGAGAAACCTTGGATTGTGCTGCAGCTTCTCACTGAGAATAAACACAATCCAAACACATTGTAGTACTGGCATTCAAACACAATAATATATTTTATTTTCAAAACCAGGAAGCTGACATTAGCGGTAGACAAACATCAAGGTACTGTAACTTGATGGAGAACATGTTTTGCAACCTTTTTTGATCGTTGTTCCATGCAAAGCTTTTTTTGTAGGCCTAAACAGTTACCCAGCTGTGCTGTTTGTAAGCCTAATCAGAACCTGCTGCGAGATGAAAATGCATTTCTCCAAATATATTTAGTTATGAATTAATACAAATTATGAAAAACAACATTAATACCAAGGTATTTTAAGTTGCCTGAGTGTGTAACAAAAGATGACTGATTTTCTTCTTATACTGCAGGTACACCATTCAGGACCTCCTAGATCACCCCTTCTTCCAGGAGAACAATGGCGTGCACGTGGAGCTGGCAGAGGAGGATGACATGGTGAAGTCGGGTTTGAAGCTGTGGCTGCGCATGGATGACACCAAGAAGCTCCACGGAAAGTACAAGGACAACAACGCCATTGAGTTCCTGTTTGAGCTCTACAAAGACGTGCCTGAGGAGGTGTCTCAGGAGATGGTAGGCGGATACACAAAGATTGTTTGTTGTGAGGTCAACCTTTACTGCTTCACTGGCCCAGTTTGTAGCAGCTATTAGTGAGGAAATTGAGTAATTGATCCCAGATCAACAGATGGAGGCCACTTCAGCCAACCCCCACATGTTCTCTGCATCCTGATCTTGATTGATGATGATAGCTTTTTATAGGTTTTCTGAGGGAGAGCTGACTGGCTATGTAGTTGGTATTGACTGTTCTTAACACAATTAAACACCATAATTGTCCTCACAAAAGAAAGAAGAAAAGGCAATGTGTTTAGATGACAGCCTAAAGTGGACTTCTTGTAGCTAATTTATCCTCCTTCAGCAATAATATTTGAAGTTGAATTACAGATCAAAAGACAGATACGACACGGTAACTTTCAAATAGAAATCTAATTTAAATGTACATACGGATATTGTATTCTGAGACTCAGTTACAGGCTCAGCTAACATCACATCACAGAGTCTGATATTATTAGCCAAATAGAAATGTCACTTTTCAGTTATCTGTCTTTTGACTCTTGACCCCAAACTGTGAAAACAGGCTCACTAATGCACCCCAGCTTCATTATGCTTCTTTTACGGTTGTGTTACGACAGCAAAAGCTTTGAAATGCGCTCCAGCCATAAAGTGAAGTCCTGGCAGAGTGTGTCAAGGGCACGGCTCAACATTTAATCATCAGTGGTTCGAAATGTGAGAGCGTGTCTCAGGAAGCAGCCACAGGTCACATCTTTAATAATATAATGGCCTTCTTGCTTGTTACAAAACAGGCATTTATGGCCTCCAGAACCCCATCGGTAGAGGTCACTTTTAATGAAAATGCAAGCCACAATTCCTTACTTGCTTACCTCTTTGTGGTAGTTTTCATCAAGATCAAATTTGGTATCAGCAGGGGACACCAAGTCCGGCCGCTCTGCTGTAATCTGACTATGTGTTGAGAGGCAGGTTCGGACTGAGTGTCCCAGCCTGCTGGACTGGGTGTTGGGAAACTGTGCAAGACTCCAAACTGACAGAAGAATGCAGTCAATGTGCACTGGTTTTACAAAACAAATGTTGTTAGCATGAAAGCTTCTGTCACATCAGTGGACTTACTGTTTACTTACTGATTTCACAGCTTGCGTCATCAAGTCATTAAGTGCAACAGACCTGCGTAAATTGTCTACACATTGTAGCAGCAAACAATGGACTGAAGTATAGACCTTCACATATGTTCATCTTGTGCTCTGACCTGACCATTTCCTGACCGTGTGTTATGCAGGTCGTGCTTGGCTTCGTGTGTGAGGCTGACTTCAAGCTCGTGGCCAAGGCCATACGGGACAGGGTGACAGCCATCAAGCGTCAGAGAGAGAAGCTGAGGCGACACGCAGAGGAGCAGAAGAAGAAGCAGGAGCAAGAATTAATAGACGAAGAACCAGAGCCTCCGCCTCCTTTATCTAAAGGAGGCGACGCTGTTGCAGCAGAGTCCCCCACTGTCGCCCTGACGCCTTCTGCCTCCATCCTGTCCCCCGTCACTAGCTCTGCAGACTCTGGCGTCAGCTACAACTTCTCTGCAGAGCCAGAGGAGCCTGAGGCAGACCAGCACTTCCACATCCGCCACAACAGCCTGTCCTCTGCTAACTGTGAGCTTCCTAATGTAACATCCCATACCATGAAGAGTTTGTAGGCTCTCTCTGTCTCTGGGGCTTTCATATATTCAGTTCAAGTACAAAATTGCCTTTAAAATGAATTGGATAATATGAAAATGATAGCGCCACCAATGATGGTATCAACTTCAACTTTTTCACAACTGTGAACTTTAAAACAAGGATTTTTCGCACACAGTAGTTCATGAAGACTGAATCCAAATGGCTTTGCAGTACCACAAGTCCTTAAATTTATAGTGTGGTGAATCTTGGATTTTTGCAATATCATTATGAGGTCATATGGTACAAATATTTTTTTCGCTGCATTAGCTTTACAATTGTATTGAACAGAGCACATGGGAGGCTAACACTGAAATGTGAAACTGTAGATAACTAAATTATTCAGTCCCTGGAAGTCTCATGGTTTGTGTTCTTGGTGAATCAGTTCGATCTTCAGTCTAAATACATCCAGCATCTCCTGTGTGTCTCCAGAACAGTGCTAATACTCAGTGAAACCCCCAAGTTTTTCATGTTTTTGTATTTGTGGCAAGTCTCAGTTTGGGGTCATTAGGTGTGTGTGTGTTTCTGTGCATACAGTATGAGTGTGTACAGTACAGTTTGTGTCATTTAGTAAGGCCACAGTTGGTCACATGATAATGGCTTATGTCCTTTGTTGAAACAGCTGACTGTGAGACGGATGGCTATATGAGCTCCTCTGGGCTCCAGGATCCGCTGGAGGCCGGCAGCTTCAACACGCCTGTGACCCCTCCCACCACGCAGACCGACACCCCGACTGCAAACGGTTTCCCCATCCCAGCCCTCCGCTTCCCCTCAGTGAGTGGCCTCAATAAAAGACTTTCAGTACTTTACGAGCCCTCCTTCCTGTCTGATACAGTACTGACAGAGCGTTATGTAAACAATATATAGTTGGAAAGCAACACCTGACAATAAGGTCATTTTTACAGTTACATAGCCACAGATGTAATTTCTAGTTAAGTAAGGTTTTAGCAAGGCAAAGAGTCTCCACCAAACGCAAATGCAGCTGAGGCTGATGGGAATGCCATTAGTTTTGATGGCAAAATGTCTGTTTTAACTTTGGTTTTGGTATTTCTACCAAAACCAAAGTTAAAACAGACATTTTGACCTGATTATGACACTAAATGAAAAGTCAGAGGATTACCAAAGTTATTACAAATTATCCTCTTGGGACAGTGAAATTTGTACAACATACATAGAACATTTCATGACAATCCATCCAGTAGTTTAATTATTTTTTCATCATTTTGTGGACCAACAGATCAGCAGTGATCACAAACTGTGACACTATTATTTTTATCAAAAAAAAACTGCCATATTGAGGAACTTTATGATTAATCACCAAATTAGAAATGCCAAATTAAGATAAATTTAAACTTGTTTGAAGTAAATCAAAAACTTCACTTCACTTAAAATTCATAATTTGGAAAATGTTTCTTGGCTACTATCCTGTAAAGCTTCAAAGGAAAAAGAAATGAATGGAAGTCTTTATCCAGTTTACCTTACCACATCTGCCATTTCTACAGAGTATTGCTGTCTCCAGCAACATAGAACATGGCAACTCAGGGACCCCGAGTGGCTTCAACTCCCCTGTGGACAGGTAACGTTCTTCGGCCTTCTTTTTTTGACATCTAAGAAACAATAGAGTACAGTAGTCGCTTTAAAGTTGTAGACCTGAAAATCAACGTGACTCTAGTAGAAATGTCTGATCTTCCCTCTATAACTCCTCCTCCTCCACATGTGTGGGGCTGCGACAACAAGCTTGAGGCAATCGACAGGCTCTTCTGTGTTTTTATTGCAGTGAGGCAGAATGGACCCTTGCAGGTTTCTGTGTGAATGGTTCTCAGATGTTGTGGAGGCCCTGTTTTCCATGTTGGTGGGATGTTAAGGAGAGAGTGCCTTTATTCTTGGCATGAGAGCCGACAATGGACAATTGAGCGCGTGTGTGTGTTGGAGGGTTTGCCATCTGGGCTCCATCTTCTGTTCAGAGACTATAATTATTTCATAATGATATTGTTGCCATGCACAACATCAGATGTGATGCTTAGTAAGGCTACAAATAACGATTGTTTTCATAATTGATTGATCTCTTGGGCATTTTATTTGACTCACCACTTAATTGTTTTGTCTACATTATAATTATTATTATCTATGGTCCAAATTGACATCTTCACATTAGTTTTGTCCAACCAACATTTCAAAACCCAAAGATATTCACAAATAAAGAAAAGCAGTAAATTCTAAACAACTAATCCATTGTCAATATTTTTTTTATTAATTTATGTGCTTAAATACAGTTAATTCCTGTACTTAGTTCAAAAAATGTTGTTTCTCAGTGTAGCATTTGGTTGGTACTATAAAACAAACACAGTGAATGTCAAAAGCTCTTTTACAGCCGCCTTAGTTTTCCTTCCGTTATTGAGTTTATCTGACTTTCATAGTAGATTGAAACCAATGTCAAGTCTAGCTGAGTATCATGTTTCATACCAGCTTAAACATGCACTATTTAGGATCCAAAACATGCTCCCAGTTGCTTAATTCCTCTTCTGAAAAAAAAACCCTCGTCTTTCTGACGAGCAGAGCTGCATTTAATCTCAAACAGAAGAATAATTTGCAATATCAAAACAGATGTTTAATCTTATCTAGTCTGATTTCCGCATACTCACTGTTTAAATTTGAAAACAAGCTTTACTTTGAACTCAAGTTACCCGTAAGGTAGATGTTTTTAAATAGAGACAGGCAGATGCTGCCAACCAGTAGGCCTGTAAATGTTTGCAGCCTGTGGATGGAGGGGAGTCTGTGACCACAGCAATCCAAAAAAAAAGACCCAGGAGACACAATTAGCTGAACCAAAGCTTTTTATAAAACATGCTCAATGTCTCTGAAACCTAAAACTCATTCTTTGTATAAATACAACACATCACATGGTCATGTTGCTTCCTTTGGATGAACACTTGGATGAGCCTTGTTAAACTGTATTATTTAACTCTGCTGTTTACACCCAAGATACATGCCACTGTGATACATCAAGACTTTATTTGACAATTCAGAGTGCTGTTTATTATTGTGTGTGATGCCAACATAATCTACGTTGTAGATGATAGATGTTCTTTGAATTACATTACTGCATGAGGAATGTTTCCGTGGCTATTTGGGGGGTGTATTTTCTAACAAGAAGGATGTCTAATTTATTTATTTGCAGCTACGCTTCCGATGTGACTTCAGGCTTGAGTGACGGCTACGAGGGCCTATCAGAGAAGAGTGAGAAAACCGCCGTGAGGCGAACTGCTGCGAAGCTGTTCAGGAGGAGGGCGCGCTCAAGGCTACGCATCACAGGGGTACAATAAATAAGTTTTGTTGAATTACAACACTGCAAATACGTTTAAGCGCGTCATAAACAGATAAATCAACCAGCTGGATTGAATGATTGAATTAGTGGATTCATTTTATTTATGAGGGAGCGGTGAAACCCCACCCTTGTTATGCAAGCTTATCAGTAGCTATGCTGTTTTCCCCCCTGGCAACTGCAGTACATTTCTCTTTGATCAGGACATTCTGTGGTCTTTTAATGAGTGTGTTTGGACTGGTGGCAGAGACAAATCATGCATAACCACAAGTGCAATATGTATTGCATTTTACAGTGGACTCACACACATGTTCACGTTTGCTCACACACACACACACACACACACACACACAAAGCATATTGTTCCTCCTGTGTTTAACTTTGCTCAGTGCTGTAGAGGGTAAACAGACACATGACATTACCATTGATCCTGTCCCATCTCTGCAGCTCTCTGATAAAGTGGACCGTGTGGTGGAGTGTCAGCTGCAGACACACAATGACAAGATGGTAACCTTCAAGTTTGACCTGGATGGAGATAACCCTGAAGACATCGCTGCTGTCATGGTGAGTGGTTACTGGTCCTCAGTCACTGGCCAAGTAATGATCAACATGCACCATATTCAGAATATCAACAATAAAAGAAGGTTACAACATAGATGTTTCTTTTGTTTCACGTTATTTACTTTAGCTGTGAATGATATTGTTTGTTTTTTTGTGAAATTTGGCTTTGGATTTTAATGATTATTCTGATCTAGGATAGTGTTTTTTTTTCTGATAGAGTCCTTAATCTATATCCTAAGAAATTGATTCCATTTCAAATGTGTGTAATGTTGAGGTGGAAAAGGTTTGCCCAACTCTCTTGATTTAAAATAAACTTTTGTGATCTTTGCTAGACAACACACACATTGATCACAAGTGATAGTTATAGGTTAAAGATCAATACTAAAACTAAGTGTAACAGTAGGACAAGTAGAGAAAAGCCACAAAGTCAATAAACTGACTCAGAAATATCCCTTATACAGAAAGTTTGCTAACGTTAGCCATCAAAAGCTACTGGTTTATACCAGACCAAGTAAGGCTGTAGCAGCAAAAACCTTGAGTGTACTGAATTAATCAATGTTAGTTTGTTAAAGGGTTTAACTTTCAATTTGTAAGAGCATCTTTGGCCCAATCCCAATCTCCACCCTCACAGACTCACAGACTTTGAGGCGCGTTCCCGGGAAGTCCGTGAGGGCTTAGG
>JAPMOB010234861.1:0-33491 GCA_029875015.1 Lepomis gibbosus | reverse complement strand
TCTTTCTTTCTTTCTTTCTTTCTTTCTTTCTTTCTTTCTTTCTTTCTTTCTTTCTTTCTTTCTTTCTTTCTTTCTTTCCCCTTTCTATGTTTTTTAATGTCATTCTGGTGAAAGTTCTGTTTTATATTTCTAATTTCTAAAAAGTTTTTTTAACTGAATTTGTGATATTTGCTAATTAGTAAGCAGATTATTATGTTGTTAATTCTTTGCCAAAATAAGTTCCTGTGTCTGTCTGTGTGCGCGTGCATACACAGGGGTCAAGATAATCACTCAGCAGGTTCAGCCCAGCAAAATCCTGCCCAAGCCTTCATCGGTGGCGTTGTCCAGCAGCAGCTCGTCCCCCATTATGGTTGTCAGTAGCAATGGAGCCATCATGACCACCAAACTGGTCACTCAGCCCACAGGTGATCTAAAACACATGGCAGCTATTACACCCTGTAAAGTCAAATCAGATCCAAATAATCATGTCACTGCCTAGCCAGGCCTAGTTATTAAATAGTAACATTATATATTTATATGCAGCTTCCCAGGCCACCTATACAAGACCTACTGTTGGCCCTAGCATCGGCGCCAGAATAACAGCCTCCAGCGGTGGGACCACCTACGTGAAGACCACCAGCGGCAGCATCATCACAGTGGTGCCCAAGTCTCTGGCCACTCTGGGTGGGAAGATCATCAGCAGCAACATCGTCTCTGGTGAGTCAGGGACTGAATAGAGCTGTTATTTCTGTGATTTTAGATACTGTATGCAGTTATGATCAAATCCATTATAGTTTGATGAAACGTTGTCCTTCCTCTGCTTCAGGTACGACAACTAAGATCACCACCATCCCCATGACCTCCAAGCCAAATGTCATTGTGGTTCAGAAAACCACAGGAAAGGGAGCGACCATCCAAGGGCTGCCTGGCAAGAATGTGGTCACGACACTTTTAAATGCCGGGGTCAGTCAAACACCACTCTTTGATTTTCAAGCACTGTGGTCGAGATGATTCATTGTTTGTCAGTAATCCCAGCTAAAGACAGCCGGAACATTAATCTCAGATGTTCTTGTTAGAATATGTTAGGAGGGAATATTAATTGGCGACTATTCTGGTAGTCAGTTTATCTTTTAATTAAAGCAAAAACTGGCGATTTTTCACTTGTTCCAGCTTCTTAAATGTAAATATTTTCTAGTCTTTTTTACTCTTCTGTGATATTATATGTGTTGTTATCTTTGTGTTTTGGACTGTTGGTTGGACAAAATAAGACAACACCACAATGGGCTCTGGGAAAAAATATTCAGTACATTAATATTAAGAATTGCTGTAAATAAATTGTTTTTGATTGTTATTATTATATATATGATTATTATTATATTCTGATAACACCAATGCTTTGTAGAAAAAAATGACATTTTTTGTAAAAAGGATCGGTGCAGTTTGTGTGTTGATTTCAGCCCATTTGTCTCACTGTTGTGATGTTTGTGACACTGTCTTTTTTTGATACAACCACTAGGTGTCGCCAAAGTTAGAAATCTTCAAATCCTACATAAAGGTCCTTTTAAATATTTTATTATATTACATTTTCTGAATTCAGGGCCTTAAAATGTGTTACATACCATAAAATGTTGCGTTTGTGTTTTTTAAAGAAATATTTTGACATTTTGGAAAATATTCTTACTTCTTTTCTGGTGGACAGTTAGATGTTCTGATTGATGCCAATCTTCTGTGAAATTCTGCTGCTGTTCGTAGTTAGACAGTAAACTGTGTGTCTCCTCAGGGTGAGAAAGGCCTGCAGGCTGTTCAGGGGACCAAACCAGCGATCATCACTGCCACCAGACCCATTACCAAAATGATCGTCACCCAGCCCAAAGGCATGAGCTCTGGATCCCAGTCCACCACCACCAAGATCATCCCAACCAAGATCGTCTACGGCCAGCAGGGCAAGACACAAGTGAGACATGTTCTCCTCCAGCTAATCAAATGTTTCTCTTTGTTTCTACACATTTCTTCTATTTTTTGTTCTCTTAATTTATAAAAACAGTGCCTGCCTAGTGTTAATCGAATCTACAGCTTTGAAATACTCCATTTACCACTGAGGGGCGCCATAGTCGGACATTTTCCACTAATAGTGGTGTTAAGGCTTGAAATTCAAATGTCATCATTGGATCCTGGTTAACCACAGGCCAATGAGGGTATCATATGACTATACCAACATTGAGTGGGTGTTCATATGACCTCCTGACTGACATCAAGTCACCACAAGGGTATCTTTTAAAAATGTATGCCTGTGAATTTCTGCTGTACGTGTCATTACAGATGAGCAGTTTTAAATGTAGGAAAATCGCCAAATAAGGCAAAAGTTTCTTTCTCTGAAGATGAGAACAAATTGCTAATTTTAGTTTTCTCAAGAGAAGGAGACTTGAGCTGTGTCTCAATTCTGATACTTCCAGTAGTGCACTAACATGTCACTATATACTTGCATAATGTGTGAATTTTGATGGGGTAGTGTCTCAAGTCGAGACAATTGCATCGTCGTTTTGCATTAGAATAACCAGGCGGATCATTATCACCAATATTTGACCGCGATTGTCACCCACCGAAATATTTGCCCGTTTGTTTGCTCATTTGACTTCAATTCAGTTTTATTAAACATTCATAAAAACGTTTATAACTTTTGCAATTGCGACCGCTGTAGCTTCCTCTGCTGCCGTTTTCACAACAGTGGAGCAGAAAAGGGACTTTACATTATGAAACCTGTAGTCGTTGTAACATTTTCATTATTTAAATGATTATTTGTAAATAATAAAATCACATTTGTTCACAAGATACATACATTTCAACAGTATAGAAATAGAAGTGATGTAACGGTATCAGTTTGTGTTATATATTAATATTTTTAATATATATTCAATATTTTATTTCACTAAGTGTCCAAAGTAGCAGTAGGTATCCAAGGAGTTTAGGCTCCCAGGGTATCGCACGGAGGAAGTGATGTCTGCGTTGGTGATGTTTCAGGGTGTTCTGAATGGAAGAAGTTTTTTGAGGGAAGTTCCCTTAACGCGTACGTACCGTTTATGCACACTGTGGATTGTAATGCAGCCCGTGCTGGTGGTCCCCTTTCCGCTGTGTAGCCAAGATGACGGCCAATGAGTGTTTCCAACCCAGCCTGTTCACCTGGGAAGGAGATAAAGAAGTTTCTGCTGCTGCACCACCAGACTGCAGAGCAGCTTTCTTCCCAAAACTTTTAAACTCAAATTCATCCTCAGCACTGCTCCACTGAATAAAGATTATTTCTTTTTTCTGTATTGTCTGCTACATAGCAGAAGGGAGCCACAAACTTAGTTTCATTTTACAAACTGTTGTAACGTGACAAATAAACCTACCTTGTGCCTTGCCTGGCGTTCCACACTAAACTTTTTTAACCGTTACGAGTACTCCATCCGGGTACGCATAGTGTACTGCGTTTGCGCAAATGTAAATATGAAAGGGCACGAATTAAGACACAGCATTGTTCTCTGTTATGCATTCGGTCATTAACCTTATGACACTGGATATTTCTGTTGAAGTTGGATCTACACATGCATCAGTTAAAACAGAAGAGGAAAATCCCCAGTTCTCTAGGCTGACATACGTATACTGGTACTGACAATGACCTTTCCTCTTCCTCCATTTACTTCCCCTACTTTAGGGGAGAAGTGAGTCTCAAACTGTGGAAAAACAAAATGTAATCAATGAGCCGGGCAGAGTGACAGCAACCTAATCTGCTGCTCTTTCAGGTCAACAGCTGTAAACTACAGTGTTTGTCTCCAGCAACAGGAACATGTTTCGGATGCATGATCTTAAACCTGCATTTGTTTTTTTGTTTTTGACCGCTTGCTGAGCAAGCTGTTAACACAACATTGACATAGTATCACCTTTATAAAGTTAATATAATGATAGTGTAAGCAAACAGTTACCTATTTATAAATGAAGCAGACACAGAGCAACATTCATATGGAGTCATGTCTCAGGCCATCTCTCTGCTGTTTTCTCTTGCGGAGTACAGTAAGTTTTAATAAGAGCAGTGAGACTGAACCAAAAGAGCTGAAAGAAGCTAAAAAGCTCCGTAGAGCCGAGGATTTGGTATTTGTTTTCTACAGTCTCTTATCAGTGTTAGCGCCCTGTCGGAAGGTGTTGTATAATCGACCTGTAAAATGAAACCAGCAACCACTGAAGGTGCTTTTCAGTTCCGGGGGATTTTTAATGTCTGTTTTTAAAAACTTTATCAAGACAGGATTGGTTCTCTAGAAATTTTTATTTTTTTCTGACAAATACCAAGAATTTTAAAGTTTATCTAGTGATTTTAAAAAGAAACCCCCACTGAAAAGTGATAACCAATTTTCCCCAATATTTCTCTTAAAATCTTTTGGGGGGTAATTTGAATTTAATGCAAAGGTGCCCAAATATATTCTGAGGGGGTGAATTCATTCATGCTAGTTTCAAGGTGTTTTCTTGCAGCTATTGTACCTTTAAACACTGTGAAGCAGAGAGTGGATGTAGGAAGATCGTTTCTATAAACGTGTCTGTTCACTTTATTATAGTCAGAATCTGCATCTTGTCAGAAAAAAATAAAATAAATCACTATGGCATGATTCTGCTGACTTTGTCATGTCCATTCACAAACTGTATGTTGTAGTTTCACTATCAAACTCATCACTCTGGTCTAAATATAGCCGGATTTCTGTTTCTGTTTTTAGTCATCAAGGGGAAATTGAGGTCAGCAAGTCAGGCAGCTAAGCATAGTGAACATATATGGTACGTATTGTATTCAACACCCACAGTGATGAGCTCCTGTAAAGTAAGCCACGAACTAGATCCGCCGAAACAATCTGAAAATCACCTCACATATTTTTTGTCAGTTTGGACACCAGCGTTATAAAACACTTGACGAAAATGGCATCTGTTTATAAATCGTATTTCCCGGCTGCTGTAATATTAAAACAGTACCTAAAAACTGGTTCTCTGGGCCCCCTTTGGGATTTTGGGCCTGGCAAGCACATGCCCGGTGGGCCCGTGCGGTAATACCCTGTTTTTCCCTGTCATCATGTTTTTTTGCACATAGGGGCACCTTGAGGGCACTTTACCAAATTTCCTCACACAAAGGGCCAGCCTAGAGGGCACAGCATCACATCTTTCCTGTTGAAAGGGTGCCGGTTACAACACTGCATTATGTTGTCTTGCTCACTGGGCCTTGTTTTATTTATCGAAGGGCACTTTAGCTGCCTTGTTTGTTTTTGTTTTTTTTTTATTTGAACATGGATGAACTGTTGGGAGATTTAAAAATGTTGTGAACTGCTGCTTTACAGAACACTGTGTGTGTGTGTGTGTTCCTTTGGTTTCCTTCCAGGTTCTCATCAAGCCTAAGCCAGTCTTCCAGACAGCGGTGGTGAGCGAACAGACCAGGCAGCTGGTCACTGAGACGCTGCAACAGGTGACCCGCTCAGCAGACGTCGGGCAGGGTCAGGCCTCAAGCCAGGACGGATCCTCAAAGGATGAGTCCAGCAGTTTAGCCGGCGAGACCTCCCATGGCAGCACTCAAGGTATACTTGCCTTTTTCCATGGCATAGAGACAAGATAAGGTCAGATGTATCAGCTGTTACTACCCTGTTTTTTACTTGTATTGGAACATTAAGCAAGAGCTTAGTATGAAAATACACCCGGGAAAATTGATGAATAAAAATTTTTAATTGTTCCGTCATTCCTCAGAACCTCAGCCTGTAGTGCATGTGGTGTCCTCCAGAGAGCAGGATTGGACAGAGCAGGAAGTATCTGTAGAATCCACCCCAACTATTATCTATCAGGAGGTGTCTGGTGGGGAATCCCAGTCCGCCACTTCCACCATCAAAGCCCTGCTAGAACTGCAACAGACAACAGGTGAGCCTTTTGAGTCACTGAAAGGCTCCAGGCTTAAGCTGGGGGAGGGGGGGACTTTATCGCCTGTACACAGCATCTTGCCTGCATGGCTTTTGTCCCCCACTCTTTGCTCTGACAGATATAGCACAACAGATTTAAACTTGCATTGAAAGCCATACAATCAATCAAAAGTAAACAGCCTTTCAGGAGCTGATAATAAAAAAAGTCTAGTCACCCTCAGTAATGTTTTTTTGCCTGAGGCTTTGCTTTCACGATAAGCTCATTGGGCTAAAAACCTGTAGAACTGGGTTGATGAGTAGACGAGCAAAGAGAAACTATTTTTAGAACAATCATCTTGTGAGTCCTATTTGCCGACACAGTAAAAATAAAGGACAGTTAAAATATTGTGAAAATAGTGGCCTTTATTTACCTCAACTGCACAGTGAACCAGTCCTTTATTTGAAAAAGGTTTATTAATAATAATGGATTACATTTATTTAGTGTGTTATCTTAGATACTTAAACAGCTTCAGAGAGAAGTTTGTAATTATGTTGTGTCATATTGTAGTTCTGTTTGAAGATCTGAAATCTCTGAATGTGGGCTGTTAAAAAAGAGAATGTATGATTAATCTGAATACAACATACAACAAATAAAACATATGATGAATGTGAGTGTTTCCCCTCCCGGCAGTGAAGGAGAAGGGAGAGTCCAAACCCAGACAACACACCATTGACCTGAGTCAAATGGCCGTGCCCATCCAGCTGGCCCAGGAGAAGAAGCCCAGCCCGGAGTCCCCCAGGCCCTCCACCTCAGAGGCTGAACCCAGCACGGAGTTCGTCACAGCAGGTACGCCGCTCCCGCCTGCTTCATGACATACTATCAATGTATATCAGTCGTGGAAGATCTTTTACTTAAATGTAGCATTAACTAAAAAATACTGTGTTACAAGTAAAAGCTGCTTAACCTATAATGATACAAGTAAAAATTGTACTTGAGTAGTACTTGAATAAATAGTACTTAGTTACATTCCTCCACTGAAGCATATGCATGAATTATCAGCACTTCCTTTTTCGGTTGGCAGCTCATCATTTCAGTGGAATTCTGGTGAAATTAAAGCTGTGTAATGTCTCTGTGTGGGTGGGGGTGTGTTCAGCCTTTACATACATTTTAATATGCTCATCTGACTGACATCATGGCTGTGATTCCCCTGCCAGGTAAAGCCAGTAAAGTGGGAGCGTCCTCCGAGGGTGATGACGTGGTCATGTCCTCCGGTCAGCAGCTGGGGAAACCCTACAAAATCGGCAGCCAGGTCACCGTGGCAACCAAACCGGCTGCCGTCTCCTCTGTGTCCGCTGCTTCGCACGTCAGCCACCTGGTGAGGACACTTAAGATCAGGACCGTACTCTGATACTCTTGCATGTACAGAAACGAAAGTGGGTCCTTCTTTTGTATATTCTGCTTTTATAAATGGTATTTTTAAGACAGATGCCAGTAAATAAACAAATACAGTAGATCTGTTCTAGATACTTTTAACAGTATTAGCAAATATAAGATTCAAGCTTGACTGGCCACTTCTGCCTAATTTAAAAAACAACAACATTTTCTCACTTATCAATGGTGGTTTTTAACCATACAAATAGTTCTGAGATTTCTGCTTCCATCCAGATACAAAGGAGGTGAGTAGGATTTTGCTTGTGGTGGTCACGACCTTGTAAAGTCTAAAGTAGTGTAGTAGAGTTTCAATGAGCTGTGTACAAATAATTCAGTGGATCACCACTAAAGCTAAGTGCAATTTGGGTGAAATGAACCTTTTTTAAAAAAGATCAGAATTTTGGGTTAAATGACCCCAAAGATAATTTCATAATACACTTTATATAAATGTGATGAAGGCTGGTTTGTTTTTTCTCATACCTCACTGTCTGATACCAAAATTATTTATTATTACCTTTTGTTCAAATTCCAACCAGTCTAATTTATTAGAATTACTAGACAGAAACATACAGTACTGTGATGTATTAAGTGTGTAATACACTAAATAACAATATAATAGCATCTCTCAAGACTCATGTAATCCATAAACATTAATTAATGGCTAATTTATAGTCTATTTAAGGGCTAAGGGGGCTAAAGGTGTGACCGGGAGGTCACCGGTTCAGTTCCCGTACCAACGGGATAAGTCTGGGTGTGGAAAATGAACAAGCGGTTCTTGCCCTCCCTCATTTACCACCACTGAAGTGCCCTTGAGCAAGGCCCTTAACCCTAGCCATGACCAGCAGGTCAGAATCTGGTTGTACTGGGCAGCTTCCAGGTGTGAATGTGTGCAAATGTGATCCTGCAAAAGAGAGGTTTCCTCTCACTGAAGTTCCCCTGACTAAATAAAGGTTAAAAAAATACTTTAATTTAGGTTTTTGTGATCGATTTGTACAATAAACATTGACATAGCAGGCTTCTTATTTTAATGTTATAGTTAAAACATTTTAGAGTTAAATTTAAAAATAAAAAAATCATAAGATCGTGACTCATCAAGTCATTCTGGCCCTTAAGAACTAGAAATGGCCCCAAGCATTTTAAGCTTAGAGGCCAGTGGCCCCCAAGTCCCCATGTACATGTAGTATTCCTGCCTCTGCAGTGTCACAATCTTCTTGATAACGTCCCTCAGTAGTCTTCTTTGTGACTGTGTTCAGCCCTCGGACAGCCATGGTAAAACTGAGACCATGTTAGAGGTGGGCGAGATGGAAGGCGACACCTTGGACCCGCAGACAGGCTTGTTTTACCGCTGCAGCCAACCAGCTACAGATCCTGTGAAGCAAACCACCCACTCTGCAGGCTGTCAGCCGCCTCCCTTGAGCCAGGCAGAGGCCGAGCACAGCCGGCACAGCTCCACAGCCACTCAACCTACACCGCCGCCGCCGCAACTGCAGAGCAAACCTCACATCAGCCAGCCTTCCTCTTCCTCCACTACCTTCCCATCCACTCCTCCTCTGACTAAGAAACTCCCAAAGCTACGAGAGCAGATTCAGCCCAAACCCCAGGCCTTAACCCAGAGCCCCAAGGACAGACCTCTGGCTGCACCAGCACAAGCCGGGGCAAAGGTCACGAGCCCGGTTACACCAACTAAGCCCCTGTTGACGCCGCAGCTCCCAAAGCTTCAGCAAGCACCCACATCGCACCACAGGCCCCTGCACACGCCCATGTCGCATCCTCCTCCACTACAGGCACACCACCCTGTCAGCACTGAAAAGACTGCCTCCAGCCAGGTGAGTGGTTTTACACCAAACACTGTGCAGGACTGCAAGGAGGAAGAAGTAAACCACCTGGGGCATTTGCTTTGTTTTAAGTTTGCCACAGAATAGAGACCTTAAGTCACACTTTCAGGAGATTTTTTTTTTTTTGAGGCATCTGAGGTGACCAGGTCTCGTGAAGGTGCTGGGGTTTTTCCAACCTTCCTGTTGAATTCAATAAAAACATTTGTCATGTTTACCCTGAACAGGCCGCAAACTGATAAGCAGCAAGACATTGAATTATTAAAACCGGCTGCAGCTGCTGCTATTGTCTTTTTTGTCTCACCTCACTGTGTTCTGACATTTCAGCATAATAAAAGAAATAATTTTCACCCTCACTAACATGCGAAGTACATTTGTGATTGTTTTTGACATTTGCCTCAATAGTTCTTGCAAAATATCTGTTCCAGCATTAGTATTTTGTCTGAACAGACTGGCAATGATGATCTTTTATCTTGATTTTTTCCTCTTTCAAACACCTTCACCACAGCAGCCAATCATCACACAGAGCGCCACTGTCACCAAGATCACCTTTGGCAGCCCACACCTTTCATCGCCAGTCTTCAGCAGTGCCGAGGCCACCGCCAAACTGATTCCAGAGTCAAGCTCCGGCCCGTCGGGAGACAAGCCCACGGTGTCCGACATCCTGAAGATCTCCATGATGGAGGCGGAGATCGATCCGAGCACAGAGCCCATGGTGGTGGATTCCTCCAGCGACTGCGGCCCTCTGGGCAAAGCCCTGGAGGTCCAAGCCATGTCAGGCACGCTGGACTCGGGCCAGTTCATCAGCAGCTCTGGGACCTCGATGCATCATTCCCACACTAAACCCCAGCAGTTCAGCTGCATGCAGGGCCTCACAGCACAGAGGAGCAAAGAAGACTTGGAGGTCATTGAGGTAAAATATTTATATATACAGTAAATATAATAGATCACAGAGCCAAAGGTTCAAACGGAAATACGGATTTGTCAGAATGTTTTTCACATGTTGACGTCTTTATTAAAACATATTAATAACTTTTATTTTTAAAATGTAGTGCCTTAATTATAACACTGACATTTTATAAACTATCACTTCAAATGTTCCTAGGTTAACTAAACTGTTCATTTTCAGTGAAATTACAAATACAAATTTGTCGCCGATTCTGCGAACACTGTAGAGATTCCCATACATTGATTTATTAGTGGCGGCCCACCACAATATCGATGCTGACCACCACACAGTGATTATCATTTTTCTTTTGTTTTTACTATTATACTATTATTACTATAAAGCAATTTGGCTTTCTGGAGCCAGCATCATAGAGAACCACACTTGCATGTAATACAACACCAGCTTGCCGGCTGCGGTAACATCTCAGAGGCGGAGCAAGTCAGACCCCCCTTTCGGGTCTGTACCTTTTTAATACAGTGCAGCGAGCCGGCATATTAGGCGCAACACTCCCGCAAAATAAGGCAGTCTGCACGCAGCCATTGACAGCAGACCTGTCCGTCGTCTTTGTGCACGATCTGAATCAAAACATGATACAAACTACAGTTAAGGCTGGGTAATAAAAAATAGTAAAAATAATTTATATAAACACTGACGGTGATAGAAATACTTAATACAATAAAATTTGATATTCTGTCAAGTTACCAACAACCAGTCACAGGAACAAACCTCTTTTTAACCAATCATCCTTCAGGAACAGATGGCACACTTCCTGTATAAGGCACAGCGGTGTTGGTTGAGTTAGCTAATCTCACACCATTAAGTTGTTTTGTCAACAGTTGGATCAGCAGGATTCACAAAGATTGGTTATGCTAAAAGAATAGTTTGGAAATACATTTATTCACTTTCTTGAGCAAGAGTAAGATGAGAAGATCGATACCACTGTCATGTCTGTGTGGTAATATGAAGCTACAGCCAGCAGCGAGATAGCTTAGATTAGCATAAAGACTGGCTCTGTTTGAAGGTAACTGAATCTGCCTACAAAAACGTCTAAAGCTCACTAAATAACATGTTAAATGTTGGATTTTAATCCGTACAAAATGCGAAGTATAGAAATGACAAGTTTTACAGTGATGGTAATGTGCTGGAGATTTTTCTCAGCCGGAGGAAATGAGAGTAGTATTGATCTTTTTATTTAACTCTACAATTAGACTCATCGCCTGGAACAAGCAGGAGGAAAATATCTTACCAGGATTTCTATCCTCATCACTATCTTTAAACTCAATGCAAATATAGACTTAATATACAGTATCTCAAGTGAGTACACCCCTCACATTTTTGTAAATACTTGATTATATCTTTTCATGTGGGCGGCATGGCGGTGCAGTGGTTAGCACTGTCTCCTCACAGCAAGAAGGTCACAGGTTCAAACCCCGGCCTTTCTGTGTGGAGTTTGCCTCTTCCACTCCTCCTTGATGACATCATGGTGCTGGTGGATGTTAGAGACCTTGCGCTCCTCCACCCCACAGATGCTCTATAGGGTTTAGGTCTGGAGACATGCTTGACCAGTCCATCACCTTTACCTCAGCTTCTTTAACAAAGCAGTGGTCGTCTTGGAGGTGTGTTTGGGGTCGTTATCATGTTGAAATACTACCCTGCGGCCCAGTCTCCGAAGGGAGGGGATCATGCTCTGCTTAGGTATCCAGTATCCTTAGTGCCCACAGCACTCATGCAGCCCCAGACCATGACACTCCCACCACCATGCTTGACTGTAGGCAAGAAGACACACTTGTCTTTGTACTCCTCATCTGGTTGCCGCTACACACGCTCAACACCATGTGAACCAAATAAGTTTATCTTGGTCTCGTCAGACCACAGCACATGGTTCCAGTAATCCATGTCCTTAGTCTGCTTGTCTTCAGTAAACTGTTTGCAGGCTTTCTTGTGCATCATCTTTAGAAGAAGCTTCCTTTTGGGACGACAGCCATGCAGACCAATTTGATGCAGTGTGGGGCATATGGTCTGAGCACTGACAGGCTGACCCCCCACCCCTTCAACCTCTGCAGTAATGCTGGCAGCACTCATACATCTATCTCCCAAAGACAACGTCTGGATATGACGCTGAGCACATGCACTCAACTTCTTTGGTCGACCATGGCGAGGCCTGTCCTGTCGAACCGCTGGATGGTCTTGGCCACCGTGCGGCAGCTCAGTTTTAGGGTCTTGGCAATCTTCTTATGGCCTCGGCCATCTTTATGTAGAGCAACCATACTTTTTTTTCAGATCCTCAGAGAGTTCTTTGCCATGAGGTGCCATGTTGAACTTCCACTGACCAGTATGAGGGAGTGTGAGAGTGATAACACCCGCTCCCCCTTCACATCTGAGACCTTGTAACACTAGCGAGTCACATGACACCGGGAGGGAAAATGGCTAATTGGACCCAATTTGGACATTTTCACTTAGGAGTGTAGCCACTTTTATTGCCAGGGGTTTAAACTTTAATGACTGTGTGATGTGTTATTTTGAGGGGACCGCATATTTACACTATTATACAAGCTGTACACTCACTACTTTGTAGCAAAGTGTCATTTCTTCAGTGTCACATGAAAAGATAAAATCAAGTATTTACAAAAATGTGAGGGATGTACTCTCTTTTGTGAGATACTATATATTGTGACATACGATATGTCAATATTGACTGAAAAATATCACAAATAAATAAAACCAAATTTTATTACCTTACTGGAAATTTAACTGACAGAAACCCAAATGTGACTAACGCATGCAGGTAATTCCTCAGTACTCCATTCTGCCGGACTCCAGCCAGTCCAATGTGGTGGTGGAGCCCAGCGGCTTCCTGGAGATCACCAACTACACCAGCCAGCAGCTGGAGGAGGACAGCCCCATGGAGCAGGAGGTGGACAGCAGCAACGACGAGGCCACGGCAGCCAGTCCCCCCGACCAACCATAGACATCCATGCGGGTAGAGACGCTGAAGGGAGCAGATTTGAACAAGAAGTCTAATGGCTTTGTTTGTGGCCTCAGAACCAGCAGACAAAGACAACTCTTTTTTTTTTTTTAATTGTGCACGAGCAACATTTTTTTCAGTTTTTGTGTAAATACTAGTTTGTTCATACTAGGTATTTTGTCCTCCCAGCGACTAACTGCGCATATGTTTTTTATTGCCAGTGAGGAGTGGTGGATGTAAAGTGTGGGAGTGAGGTGAAAGAATTAGTTGTATTGTCGACCCAGACAGTTGGAAAGCAGACTCTCCAGACACACAAGGACATAATTGTTCCAGGATGTTAACATTGTTTCTTGCAGGACTTTGCAAGACAGTTACACATTCCTGAAATTGATTATTTGGATTTTTTGGTACCATGCCAGAAACATAGAGCCGTATCACACCACTGCAGGCCTGCATTTATGTTGTACAGAGTTTCAAGTACACGTTACGCAACAGTTGCTTTGG
Source organism: Lepomis gibbosus (assembly GCA_029875015.1). Lineage (NCBI taxonomy): Eukaryota > Metazoa > Chordata > Actinopteri > Centrarchiformes > Centrarchidae > Lepomis > Lepomis gibbosus. The sequence goes on along the minus strand of JAPMOB010234861.1, from coordinate 19,936 downwards.
CCTGTCACATTTTTGTACAAAATAACTCTCCTGTTGATGGACGTCTTCTTTTGATGACCTGACGGTTTTACCACCAGATGAACAGTATTTTCTTTTGACTGAAATGCAACTTTGTAACAGTAAAACCTCTTAAAATGCTAATTTTAAGTTTTCAGAAGAGACAACAAAGCTGGACCAGATTGAATTTCAGCGTGAAACAAACCAGAACCATAAAGGAGCCCAACATATGTGTTACTGTTGATTGTAACTGATTTAATGTTAAACAAAAGTACCATTTTTTGGTAAGATATATAGTTTGAAAGGTTGCTGTGAGAGTTTCACTAAGTATGCATTTTCTGTTTGCATAGTGTGTTTTAAACTATGCATTTCTTTTATACGTTTTCAAACTAGATGACTAGTTGAGAAACAACATTTAATCTGCAAAATAAATCAGCTGAGTAGAATGTCTGTTCATAAAGTTTATTGGTTGCAGAAACAGTTTGGATGTAGAAGGACAAATGAGGGGGTCACTATGTAAACTGAAAGCTGGGGTAGGCAATTTATTTCAGAAGCATTTTTTGTTATATCTGTTAACATGTCTTTACATACCAACAGTAATCAGTAAAACAAATGCTCTGAAATAATCTGGTATCTGTGGCTGTGGTAGGTCTGTTATAAGCTTGGTCCGAATGTAAAGACTGGTTTCTGGTGACCTTGCCTCCCACAGCTGTAAGTGGGTACAACAAGGAAGTTATAGTAAAAACAAACTTCTACTGAAATTCCTTTTTAAGAGGCACTTCCTACAATACAAAGACGTATTTTGACACTGAAACTTCAGAAGCTTCCCTTCATGGAGAGCCTTGTGTAAGCTCAAAGTACGTCATAGATCTAGCATGACTGTACTTGAACCAACTTGCAGTATCGATCTCATACAGATCGGCTATTATTAAGAAACCTGCAAATTAGTAACATTATTCAAGCCACTCTTATCAATTATTGATTATGTATCTGACATGGATTTTAATGCTTGACAGTATAACTTAACCTAAGTGACAATTTAACAGGAGTCGTTACTGTTGCTGTGATTTTTCCACTTTACCACTCTGGAACTTTAACATATTCAGATTTTTATTAGGCCTACACATAGATCAGGTTTTATAGAGTGTTATGAGCCATTTTTGGCCTCGTACAGCCGTTATATATCTACTTACACTTGGCCTGAAATCACTTCAGGCAGCCAAAAAACGTTTTCTGGATTTTATGGTGGCTCCTACTGGCAAATGTAAAAACATATTTATTGCATTATAAAGATGATTTGAGCCAAGATTCATGTTTATTGGACACCGTGCCTTGGTGTTAGAGGTTTTGTTTTGTTGGCTCTGCACACTTGTAAAAGCCTTAATGCACACTCCCTGGTAGAGTCCAGCTTTTCCTCCTCACGTTGAAAGTGATCCACTGGGCTCCTGGGGGCTCATATCCAGCCTGCAGAGTCTGATTGGTTGGCCTCAACCTGAAGACATGTGGCTCTGTTTAGGAGCATGCTGACACCCTCCTCCCCTGCTTGGATAATGTTGCCCACAGGGTAACACAGTTTACCCTGCTCTGCTGACTCACCTGACTGCGAAAACAACTACAAGAAACAATATTCCTGTTTTTAGGAAGGAAAACTAGAATCAGTCCTTGTTTTTAATGTGAAATTTATCAAATAATCACTGGATTACAAAGACATTTTTTAAGCATAATAACTTGTGATGTGTTGTCTAGTACCACCAAATGCAGGTTGAAGTTTCCCCCAGCTAAGAAATATGGGGGTCATGCCCTCAGTTACATTTTCAATCTCCTCGTTACATATTCCATGCCTCGACCATGCCGATCCTTAAATCTCTGCCTTTTATCCATCCCCCGCTCCAACTGCAAAACAAAAAATGGTCCTGCCATTGCTTATTTCATCCCAAACCTTTGGAATCACCTTCCCCAAGATATCAGATTTGCTGAATCTTTGCTTCTAAAATCCCATCTCAATAGACAAGGCTTTTTTTATAGATCTCCTTCCCTGTGTCTCCGAGGAAGGTAAAATAAAAGGGCAACTGGACTTTGTTGAAGATACCTGAAGATGTTTCGCCTCTCATCCAAGAGGCTTCAGTTCCACTTGACTTTGAGGAAGTCCGAGCTATTTAGGCTCTGTGGGGTCGTCAAGGTGATGGATTCCACTCCATCACCTTGAATAACAGCCCCACCGAGGTTAAATAGTTTAGTGCTGTTGCTTAAATCATGTAATGCAAGTGTGCCAACGATCCATACACGCAGGATATATTAATACAACAGATGGCTAAACTCTTAATGGACAAAAGAAATTTTTACCATTGATGATCTCATCAGAGAGGCTTCGTCAGTCCTTCACAAGTTCAGTAGAACTGATGAAAGCTTTGGGAAATGTGATGAGACATCCTGAAAACCAAACAAGTCCAGCTGCCCTGTAGACATTCAAGATTCTTTATTGAAATACACCCAGAGAGGGTGTGTTTGTTGGTCTGGTTGCATTGTTGTTGACAATTAAAGCAATTTGAACCCTGTAGGAAAGATTATGGGTGTAACGGACTGGGTAGGAGTTTCCTCCATCATGTAATTTATCATTGGGGCCGGGGCAGCATTCTTTGAGCTTGAGTTTACTTGATTTCACTTCGTTTTTCCCCTTAGGGTGAGTCCTTTAGTCCTACTTGGAAAGCTCACAGGTTCTACTTGTCTAGAAAGTATTGGCTGAAGAATAGTCTGTACTTTTTAAGATAAAACCATCAGCAAATGTTTCTCCACTGGATGTTAATTACACGTATCACACATAATCGTGAAGTGTGAAAATGCTATGAGTCATTGTGGTTTAGAAATACTTTATGGGTGTACAACCACAACCTTAAACTTAAAGAAAAGCTTCTTTGTCGAACCTGAGGAACTTGAGTACAGGAGTCAATTCAGTCGATGATTATTTAAACCTGCAATTATTGTTTTTAGGGGAGTTTTTTTGGCCATTTGTGGGCAGCGCAGCAAGCTGGAAACACTGACATATTATCACCTTATAAACATCATAAAGGGAATGTGTTCGCGAACAGTTGCCTATTTACACATCCAAAAAATCCAAAAGCACATTCACTCAAAACCACAAAATGTCAACCTCATGATGGCGCTAGGTGAGAGGTCAGGGGATCACCACAGTCCGTAGGATTCATTCTCTGGGAACCTCGAATGTCTGCACAAAAGTTCAACACATGAAATAGTTGTTGAGATATTTCAGTCTGGACCAAGTGGTGTACCGACCTACATTTCTATCCCTAAAGCCATGCCGCCAGCATGACTAAAAGAGGAATAAATTCAGGTTTGTTTGTTTTTTGGTCTCTAGTCAGACATTTCTATAGGGGTGGGAGTTTTGCTGGAAAGTGAATTTGTGACCTCAGTATTTCGGAAGTCCTATGGTCCAGAGTAACAAGGACAACGTCTCTGCAGAGATCTTGAATTTATCTAATGACTGGAATCTCAGATGTACCACCAGAGAAATCTGTTTTTTTGTAATTTTGTGGAACCATCCTTTTTAAGATCATTAAACATTCAGGTTACCTTCTGAGAAAAATATTTGCAACCTTGTTAAAGTGCCTTACATCAATCAGTAAACAAACTCTTCAGCATGTGCATGGGACAATAAAATGGGAAATTTGGCATTATATTGTGTTTATCTAACAGCTGTACGCCCCAGATCTTGACCTGCTGTCAGATTTATGTTGCCATCCTTAGCGCATGCCACTGTCATGGCTAAAAAATGCTGCTTTCTTAAGTCATACCAGACAATGCTAATGTAAATTTGTGAGTGATTATGATTCAGTCCTTTTTCCATCTGTTTCAAGTCAAGATACACATCCTTGGGAGTATCTCAGTGGAAATAGATGTGCATGTTGACCTCCTATGGGTGATTGGCTGTGCCTTGCTCCGTGATCTCCAGGCTCGCTGACTAGCAAACTAAGAGCAAACCGCATCCTATTATTCATCCAGGGTAATGTCAGTGCTCTCACACAGCGCTCAGTATCCCGATTTATCACCAAGGACCATGGGAAAGGTCAGAGGTGATCTGCTCGTGTTTATTTCCCTGTAGTTACAAGAATTTGATGGAATACTTTAATTCTATGGGTTTTCAACATTAACCTTTCAGTTGTTGTTGTATCTCAAGTTGTTGGCCCAGCACAACAGCTGTGGTGCTTCAAGTCTGTGTTAAAACATTTGAGGAGGGCAGCAAATAAAATACAAACAGGACACACACTTAGGACAATGGTATCATACTTCCTGCATCTGCTGTTTCTGCAAAACGAGCATATTTACGCTAATTACTTTGAAGTCTTTCCAAGAACATTGTGTTTAAGGCTGATTCACTTTGGAGTCAGACTGTTTGTTTTATGAGCAGGACATGGTCTTGGGCATATGGCTGTGAGATAAACATAATATTATGCCAAATTTTCCATTTTATAGTCCCATGCACATGCAGAAGAGTTTATTTAACAACTGATGTGAGGTTATGATTAACCTGAAGGTGAGCAGATAACAAAAGTTTCAACAGGACTGCAAATATTTCTCTCAGAAGGTAACCTGATCTTAAAAGTATGTGATTCTACTCCAATACATGTCTTTTTGTCAAAGTCAGTGAATATCTCCTCACAGTCCACCAGCATGTGTGTGTGTGTGTGTGCTAAAAAAAAAAATCTGGTGTTTCTACACAACCCTGGCTCTGTAAAACAAATCAAGTGGCCTGCACCCTGCCACACGACATTATTCCAGGCAGGTAACTTTAAATGCCTTGCCCACGGACATTCAGTCCGCTTTCTAGTTCACCTAAACATGCTGCTATAGTAGCAGGAGAGTTGGAAGCGTTCCTGCTGGAGACGTCTCGTCTCGTTGTACATGCTGTGTTGTTCACTCTATTTTGTAGTATTTGTCATGGTATTGGATTTCTCCAAAATGGCATACCCCACTTACAAAGGGATGGTTCCCAATAAACAGATTTGTTTGTCTTACCTCTAGCATCTAGTTTTACTTTCATTTGTCCAGATTTTGAGATATGAGTATTTGTTTGCAGAGACAGCGCCCTTGTTACTCTGGGTAATCCACAAAACAGACTGTCAGCGGGGCCGTAGCCAGGGCTTCAGGAATACTGAGGTCACGAGTTCAACGTCTTCCTGTGCAACACTCACTCCCAAACATAATTCTGACTAGACACCAAAAAAACAAACAGCTTTAGCTGTGCTAATGGAGTGGCTCTAGAGATAGAGAAAGAGGACAGTATTTGGATGCCAGGTTGGCTCTTCATCAGGTACAGAAAGGATACATGATAACTGTCTTTCCCCTTGAAGTAACTTTGTTGTTGAATGATAAAACACAAAAATTATTCTCATTTTTGCTTGTTTACAGCAGGTGTTCAGGGCCAATGTTGTTTTCTCTTTCTTCACACTTTCTATTACAAAGTGTGTGACTAAGTGCCCCTCTCCTGCTTTGGTCAAGCCGCCCCTTAAAGAGCTTTTTTGATCTCAGTATGACTAAACTGTGATAAATACAGGTTCATTTTTATTTATGACTCAATGCCCGGTCACAGAGACGAGGAAAAGTGACTTGAGGTCTGCTTCCAATTAAGAAACCACAAATACTTCCCGTAGGCCTCCTCTGATTCTATCACTGCTCATCTTATAAACAAGAAAAAAACGTGGGGGGATTTTACAAAAGGAGAACAGGAAAAGTCTTTGAAAGGAAATGATGCCTTTCGGCGGGTTGGTACAGCTGTGAGGGTTGGTAGGACTCCACCAGAACTTTGTTTGGTCTTTGGGTCGTGAAAGGACGAAGCTATAGTCTTTAGCATACATACAGACTTAATGGTTATGAACAGGGAGGAAGACAATTTCCCTTCAGAAGATCATGACCCCACCTCTCCCTGAGGAAGAGAAGCTTTCCACTACTGTCTATTTTTTTCTCTGCCCTGGAGAGCTGATATGGAACTGGAAAAATAAATAAAGTTAGAGTGTAGTAGTCTCATTTGATGTCCCCGTAGATTTCCTGAAACCATGTAAGTAATATGAAGGGTTGGTTATAAAATGAAATTACCAACCATGTCAAATGACAGTGACATAGTCTTTTAAAACTTAAAATACGCACTGGACTCGTAGTAGAGAACGAGGGCTGTTAATCATTTGTGTACCAAATACTCTGATGGACAACAGTGGTTATATTCAAATTTTTCGATAAAAAAGTTTCTGTTAGGGACAATTCAGTAGTCGTTGGATATTAATAGGGACATGTCCCTACAGCCTTTCTTAAGATGCTTGTCATGGTTAAAAGAAAGCTGTGCTGACTTTTTCCCATGACAGATTAACGATTCCTAGAAATATAAATGATTAACAGTTAAATATGTTAACTTCCTTCCACTTTTTCAATCTGACGTGCGTTTTAGCAGGACAATATTTCTCAGTGCCTTTCAAACGCTACACATCACTTTCAGAAATATTTAACTCTTTTCAGATCAGGCATGGCTATGGTAAAGCTTAAACACATGGTGCTGTATCTTCTCTTGAGAGGGCAGTCTCGACAAACAACCTCAATAGCTTTTTATGAGGATGTTTTTGAACAAACGTCTATGCAGTCACTTCGCCAGTGAGGACAGTCTTAAGGGCAAATTGCCTTGAACTTTACAGAGCAGGTTCATGACAACGTGGTCAAACAGTGACCAGCCACTGGTTTAATCTTCAACAAATTGTATAAGCTGATTATATATGTTTGTTTTAATGTTAAGTATTTGGTACACAACCAAAAGTAAATAGCAACTACAGTTCTCAAATAAATGTAATGGAGTAAAAAGTGCAAAATCCTAATCTGAAATGCTGAAGTTAAGTATCGTATGCACCTCAAAAGTGCAAACACTCTTACAAAGGAAATCTTTCTTTAAGGAAAAACATTTTGAAGCTACAGCCAGCAGCTAGCTAGCTTAGCAGCTTAACTAACTGTAACTAAATCTGCCTTCCAGCACCTCTAAAGTTCACGTTATATCTCATTTATTTAACCATTACAAAAACCGAGGCGTAAAGTTCAGCTGAGTGTTTCATGCAGAGCTGAACTTTAAGCTAGAAAACATTAAACTGGCTCAAGTAGGACAGCACACTTCACCGTAGGTCCTCCGTTATGTAACCTGCTGGAAGTTGGCAGCAGAAGAGCTGCACTTGTTAATTAAGGCGGTGAGCAAACACAACTCTCACCCATATAAACACAGTCTAGACAGTTCCAGATACAAGATAAAAGGATGTAGATTACTTCTGGGGTTTCCTGTAGCTGCATACAGAACAACAGTTAAATAAGCAAATTCTTTATTATAAATCCAACGAGAGAGACTACAGTTGATTTACTACAACAGTCTGTAGTGTCTTTTAATTGATTCAATACATTAGGTTTTTCATGCCTCAAAGTCTTGATCTGGTAAAATGTTTATGGTATTTATTAACTTTTTAAAAAATTATACCCTAGCAAAAATATATAGACAAAACTACAGTATATTTATTATTTAAGCAAATACATGCTTCACAGCATGGATGAGCTTCTTCAAAGTTCAAGCTAAACAGCATCCTCTTCTTTAAACACTTCACAGTGTTTAAACAGCTTCACTGTATATTTTAGGGCAGTATTTAAATTAAACACAAACACCCACTGACATGTTGATAATAGTGCCACGCTAGAAAATGTAAACCGACGTAATGTTTCGTTATTAAGACAGAAGACCCTTTCTAACGGAACATTTTTACCAAGCATCTGTGAGATTCACATTTCTATCTTGAGAGTGATGATGAACGCCTTTTCCCCATTGACGTAAAACAGCCGATGGCCCATGGACAACTTCCTGTACCACCCTGGACAGTAAATTAGCTTCAGTAACTGCGTGTTTCTCTCTCCTGGGGGATGGAGGGTCTGAGTCACAGAGGGTAAAAAGCTTTTATTAGACAGTTAAGATAAAGCTTCTCATGCTGCAGCACTTTCTCAGTCTTTAAGCCTTAATCCAAATGTAAACTCTGGTGGTAGAAAGGCTGGAGGAGGAGGTGAAAACTATCAAAATAAAAGCCTCAGCTCTGTGTGAAAGAGCCTGATAAAATTTAATAATGAAAGGGCCTGATAGCTATTTTGTTTGTCATTTTCTTTAATCTATTTTTACTGTTTTTTAAAATCAATTTTTATTTAATTGCTTTTATTAATACATTTTCAGTGTATTTCTCTTGTGTATTAATATCAAATTGTCTTATGTGCTTTACTGTAAAATGAAAGGTGCGATACAAATAATTTTTTTCTGATTTATTAATTTAAAGGTTAAGTTTACCTTAAGTACAATAAATATGCTGTCTATTCAGAAGTTTCACAGCCCCTGAAAACTTCAAAATTTTCTCACATTAAACTTTCATGACTAGAAAGGTAACATCCAAAGTTAAAGTTTGGGGGGAAAAAACATCCTAATGTTTAATGTTGTGACAGCGCCAAGAGCTTTTGGTGTTGGACCTGTGTGGTGTCTGTGTTTCTCTCTGCAAGCAATTAAGGAGATTGGGAGCACCTGGCCAGTGAGCCCAACCTATTTAGCCCTGCCTACCCAGACGGCAGGGTCGGTGCTTGCGCCTTCCACATCGCTCTGCCACACTATTCCTTTGTTTTGTGTTGTTTTAATAAATTGATGTTCATTATCGTTAAACCTGAGTTGCATCCTCCTTCTGTGTTGCGGCCTGAGAGCCGGGGTCATAACAAATATACTTAAGATAAGAGATAAGAGTTTAACACTTTAAAGCTCCACTTATCTGTTTTATCAAGACTCCGCGAGTCTGGTTTGATCAGATTTGATTGACACTGACTAAATAATCCACCAAATATTGTTATACGATGATTCAATTGTGCTGTATACCGATTGGTCGACGAAATACGTAACATCCCATTTTTCTAACTGAGCCCCACCCACTTTAATGAGCGCAAAGACAAAAAAGCAAATTACAGAAATATTGCACCTCATATTTATTAGTTAAACGTGAAGCTACAGGCAGCAGCTAGCTTAGCTCAGCACAAAGACTGGAAACAGGGGGAAACTCCATCGCACTGTAGTCTGTGTCTGATTTATTTTATTATTGTCTTATTGTATTATTGTATGAGTTAGCACACTGAGCAATGCACAAAATGAGTCATATTCCTCGTATGTGTACACATACCTGGCAATAAAGCTGATTCTGATTCTGAACTGCTAGCCTGGTTCTGTCCAACGGTGACAAAATCCATGTATCAACCTTTTTTAAAATTCTGATTGTGCTAAGCTAAGCTAACCGCCTGCTAGCTGTAGTTTCAAATTTAACGTATAGACAATCAGTTTTTTCATCTAACTTGCAGCAAGAAAAACTATGAGCATCACATCAAGTAAAATAGCACAATAATGTCTGTTTAACTATGTGTTTAAACTCAAAACTCAAAACATTATAAATATGTACAGACTGAAATGTAATTTTCAGGTATTAGCGATCTGAATAATCGGAAAAATGAAACTTAAAATGGTCTGATGGTAATGCTGTGTTCAGAGGTTTATATGTTTTTGTTACACAAATAATCACACAGTGTTAAAGTGTAGAAAATTCATTTGGTACAAAATATTGCTTACATTACCAAAAAACAAAACATTGCAGAATAAGAATAGTTACAAATCAGCTTGTCTTGTAGATAATAAAAAATAACTATTATAATAATAATCATTTTAGAACCAAGCACATTAAAATAGTATGAATCTGTGGATCCCAGTGTAGCCCGCTACAATACAGCGCTGGATTTTATAATCATTTATTTATTTAGAAAAATATAGTACATGTATATTGTACTTCTATATCACAGTTATTAATTTCAGTGCTTAGTTCAGCTTTCAACTTCATCTCTAAATGGTATTGAAACATTTTCATGTTGAATATTATGTCCAGGGGGGAAGCACCTCAGGCCTGGGATCAATACAGAAAACATGCTGTTTAAAATGTCCATCTTAGTTATTTCGGCTAAAACATTTCTTCATTTCTTAGTGTTACAAGTCACAGAACAAGATACAATCACACAAACTAGAGGAACTTTAAAGTGCAAACTACATAAAGGGTAAAGGGATGGCTTCATAAAAACCTTCGGACATCTCAGATGACTCTCAGCCTACATGTACTTCATTTAATCATACTTCATCCTCCATGAATAGAGCATTTTGTTTCATGACCTTTTGTAGTGTTACGTTTTTATTTTTAGCTTGAAGGAAATTCCACTCTCACATACTATGAGATTACACTGAACCTCACTGAGTGAAGACATCTGACTCCACCTCGTTCAAGCCTAAAATATGCTTATTTGCTTTCTTGCTGAAAGCCACATGACACGACTGATACCACTCCCATGTGTGTACCGTAAATTTAAAGCCAGGAGGTGATTAGCTTAGCATGAAAACTGAAAACAATGGGAAACCGCTAGCTTAGCTCTGTCCAAAGGTAAAAATCTGCACTTATGTGCCGAAATGTTTCTTCAAGTAGCTTTTTTGAGTTACTGCGACGAATTAAAGAGATGTTATTTGGTGAGCTTTAGAGGTGATGATAGATGGAGTTTGTTACCTTTGGACAGAGCCAGGCTAATTGCTTCTCGCCATTTGCAGTCATTGAGCTAAGCTAAGCTAACCTGTAGCCTGTAACTTTGTATTTAGAACACAGACATGGTAGAGGTATTAATCTTCTCATATAACTTTAAGCAAGAAAGCGAATAAGCAGATTTTCCAAAAAACTTTCCTTTAACATTTAATGGCTGCCTTTCAGTGTGGTCAGTGTAGAAAATGGGCAACAGTGTTTTAGTGTGGATTTTATCCTCCTTTTACATTCAATAAACTGATGTGGCTTGATATCAAAACCAAGCAGGAAACACACCTGCTTTAGCCATAAGGCTCTAAAGTTGCAGTCCCTGAAATAGCCAGTAGCCTACTGTACATGGTGACTGCAATAAACTTCTTACTTTTAGAAGTCCATTAAAAAAAGTCCAATCTTCTGAAATACAGTACAAGAAGAATGTTTTCCACAAGAAGTGCTGGATTCAACAGTTTATCTATTGTATTGTTGTCATTTAGGCTCATAAGCCACTGTGGTTGCATCTTGCATGTCCTATCTAGACCTCAGTCAGGCTTATTCCACTTTGGCCACATTTGGATTTATTCACTCTATTAGCAAAGATGGTAGTGGTAAACCCAAACCAAGGCTTTAAATCATCACTTCAGAAGACTTTGGGGACATCACAGATATTACATTCACGTTTTTCCACTGTCTGTGGTTCAAACCTCCAACCTCCTTGTGAACAGAAATTGGAAAAGTCCCAATAATGAATTCCTTCATGGTCCTGCGCATGCACTGTTCACTCACATTAAGCTCTAAAGCTTCGGCTGTGCTTTCGTTTTCTTGTGTGGCAACATCTAACCAACAGTCCCAGCACGATCATCACAAGTAGCACTAGCACAACAACAAGGATAATATAGTTTTGGATGCCTACTCTATGACACATTTCTGGAGTCACCTTCCCGATGTTGACCATTTCTGAATACTCCTCAAAAATGCAGGTCACCCTCTCAATGTCGGGGACGACCACGGCTGAGTGCTGGACCATGTGGAGGAAGCCGAGGTTTCTGCAGCAGCTCAGAGGGTTGGATCCCAAGTAGATGGTTTTAAGTGAGTGCTCCCGGGCGAGCATGGTACTGTAGTCCAGAGTGACGAAGTTGTTGTTCTGCAGGTTTAGCGACGCAATGGAGGACTTTGTGATCCACATAGGTAGGATGGTCAGCTGGTTGAAGGACAGGTCTACGTCTTTGAGACTCCTCAGTGAGGAGAGATCTGTATTTAAACTGGAAATGTTGTTTTCCCTCAGGAGGAGGTGAACCAGAGAATGCTCGAGACCAGAGAGGGAGTCTTTGTCTATGTCTAAACTCGGGTTCAGGGACAAGTCCAGTAATATCAGAGGCGTGTCTGCAAATGCGTTCGCAGGCAGAGTCCTCAGATTGTTTTCAGAGAGGTACAGGTACTGCAAGTTTGGTATGGAAGTAAATGAGACACAATCTGGAGAATCCTGGTGGCTTTGGTCTGACGCACAGATTTTCAGGTAATTCTGCTGGAGATGCAGGTGTTTAATACTTGGAAGTCTTCGGAATATTTGGTGATCCAAGGTGGTGAGGTCGTTCCCTTGTAAGAAAAGCTTTTCCAGCGATTGCAGAGTGTTTTTCCCAAATGTCAGGCTCTGCAGCGAATTATAGCTGAGATCAATAATCTTTACTCCCCAATGATAAAATTTATCAGTGATAGAAAACGAACCAATACAGTTATTGCTTACATTCAGGACCTTCAGATATCTCATACATCTAAAAAAGGACTCTGGGATGCTTTTCAGTTGGTTGAAACTCATGTCCAGGTCTCTCAGGGACTCTAAAACAAATGTTGTATTTTCATCAGGATTTCCCGTGACGTTGACGCTCTGAAGCTGGTTTCGTGAAACATTCAGGTATCTGAGCTTGTTGTTTTTAGGTAGGAGAGGAAAGTAGACCATTTTGTTTTCACTCAGATCAAGAGTGAGAAGATGATACCAATCATTTGATTCTGTGCTTTGGAAAGACTCTATGCTGTTCTTGCTGAGATTGAGCAGTTTTAAGTTGTAGAGGTTGAAGTCTGTGATGCACGTGATTGAGTTCTTGGACAGATCAAGTTCAGTCAGATGATTCAAGGAGTCAAAAGCTCCACCTTCAATCTCCATGATGACGTTATTGTGGAGGCTGATTTTCGTCAGGGCAAAGGATCCACTGAAAGTGTTATTTGTTATTTTGGTGATGCTATTGCTGTTGAGAGAAACGTTTGCCAGCGATGGAGAATCAGACAGGAAATAGTCAGACATTCCTGTGTACAGCCCATTGCTTGAAAGATCAAGTGACTGTACAGCTGTAAGAGGCCCAATGTTGATCTTGGAGTGAGCAAAAACATTCAGATGATTCCTGGACAGATCCAGGACTTTTAGATCAGTCATGTCTTTGAAGAGTCCCGGCTGGATGAAGTGGATCTTGTTGGAGTGAAGATTCAGATGATGGAAGCCGGTGTGGTACGCGAGAGTTTCCTGGGTGAGATTTTGCATCTGATTACGAGAAAGGTCCAACATTTGGACGCCATGAGGAAGGTTGACCGGGGCACTTCTAAGGCTCAGGTCACTGCAAAACACATTCATCTGGACCTGCGAATAAAGACAAAACACACAAGTCTGATTATGTCGGCATACTCCCAGATTTCCTGACCATGACACAAAACAAACCAAATGTTGAAACTGTACGGTCGATATCTGAGTCAGTGTATCTACAGCATGATCTTGGCAGCAACACAGTCCTCTGAGGTTTATGATAGCTATTCCTCTTTAAATTAAGAAGTTAACCGTTTCAAGACAACATAGAGTTTTCATCATCTTCTCTCCCTTTTCTCTTAATAGGTTCAAATATTGTTAGGTGGATTTTATAATTCAAACCATATGGCCAGAGAGCCACCTGTCCAAAAACAGCTCATAAAACGGTCCCCTTCTGGCAGAGTACATGTAGCTTCTTGGCATATTTGTGGTATCCTGAAAGTAGCATTCCTGGTTGCTTACAAGCCAGACATAAACAAACACATTGATTTATTCAAGAACTACTGGAGGGCAAATTGTCTTGTATCTGTCTTCACGCATAGAGAAACAAATCATGCATATTTTATATGAAAGGATCATAATATAAAACGTGGTCTTTGCTCTGTGACGTCTGGTATTATCAGTGATATGCACGCTGCTTGTGTGGAGTGCAACGGCTTACATTCCTAAAAAGCTCCTAAGCCTCTGTTTGTATAGCATCTGATAAATGTGTGTTCGTTTACATCACATTTAGTCATAGTATTACTGCAACAAATGACTACCAGTCCAACAGATGGGAACTAAGACAAGAAACACTCATTTGAAGCAGTTATTGGTGGCTGCTATGATCACTCCTCCTCTCCATCTTGGACTATAATGACTCCAGTGTGAGAAACAGCGGGCAAAAGTCTTGTTTTACTAACGGTAGTGAGTCTTTAGCAGTCTGAGTTATACACATTGAGTAATTATTCTCTAAAGTTACAGTCTTCCTCATCAGACAGTGTTTCCTTACTGAGGAAAAGTTGCACAAAGGGGAAATTTTATACTTCAAAAGACTGAAACTGTCGGGTGTCTTGGTGGTTTATTTTCATGCTAAAATCTGTGCATCCCTTCCTTTGACTGCTTTCCACCTGGAAAACATGTGTGCTGGAACTGTGACGTTCCCTTTTTTTTAAATTAGGGAGAGAGATAACATACAAATAACAGTCCCCTCGACTGTTATTTGTATTTTGAACTACAAGTGTACAAATTCACTCATTTATTTTTCTTATCTGTATAATTATTATTTATTTTCCATAGCAAAATCACATTTCGGCTGTTTATCTACATGTTTTGAATTCACACTTGCTTTGGAAATGTAAACGCCTGTTTCACATGCCAATAAATTCCCATTGAATCTAACTAAATTCAATGAATGACATGCTGGCCAGAAACACTACAGCATGGCCACAACTGAGTCTGTGTTTAAGTTTTTGTAACACCTAACATCACTGAATGGGTTTTCTATCACCAACTGCTATACATCAACCAGAATCCACTTCATTAAAGCTGTTCACCACATTTGCTGGTCTTTCCTTGGAAAAGACAATATTACATTTCCAGTTTGTTACATAGTTAGAACAACTACACAAAAACACTCTTTTTCTTCCGTCGAGATCAAATAGTATTTCATTGTCCAAATATTAAAGCCTTAAGATCTGGCGGGAGCAAAGTTCAAGAGCTAAAACTAATAAATCAGATCTGCTCAGGTCAAAAGCTTTTAAATAAACTATCTGCCTGGAGATAATCTGAAAATATCTCAAGCACCTGATGGATTAGGTGTCTCATCTCAGTTGCCTTAGGCAACCATCAAAATAAACTAACAGCGGATGAAAAAAACCTAGATATATTCACAGTATTTATTTAACTGGACGTGTGAGGAATGTGCCTAGAAGATGAGAAAAAAACAGAATGTAAATGTGTATGTGTCATTGATGGACCACTGCTAGCAGTGTGTGTCTCTGTTGTTGTCAGGCTTTACTTACAACTTGGCATGGAGGGAGGTGGCGGGGAGGACGTGAGGATGCCGCCACGCAGCTGACCAACAGCGGGAAGAGCAGCTGGAAGGCGGCCATGGTGCTGCAGCACAGGGAGAGTCCAGAGCACACGAGTTAGAAACACACGAATGCAGGAAGCATGCTGTAGGTGATATGACTTGAAAAGGGAAGGAAGAGGGAAGTAAGCCTACCTACTGTGTGACATGCAAACGTATGACAGTGCTATTTATGCCATGTGTTACAAAAGGGGCTTTTTGTTAGCTGTGTGCTTTGACATTTCTCTTTTACACGTTTATACACACTGTATTTAGCTGTGGAACTGGTTACACTGAGAAAAAATGACTAAGCAAATGAAGTTTTTCCATGAGTTATGAGTAAATGTAATAAAGCATATGCTGAAGGTTATTGTTTGGAAATCAGAGATTGTTTTGTCTGGCCATAATGAGTCATCTTTTACGAGACACAAGTCCTGAGCCTCATTATGTTGCGGAAACTTGCTAAAATATTTCCTTATAGGTTCCCCTGAGCAAAACAAAACAACATGCAACCTCACAGGCCAGACAATGTGGGAGTAATTAGCATCGCAGTAATGGTAAATACCCATGGGGTTGATAACGCCATGGAAATATAGGTAAGGTTTGCAGACAGCGAAAACACCCATTGAGGTTTTTTAAATTAGAAATGCTAGCAGTTTTTGCTGTAAAAAGGCACCTACTGTGGATTTCAGTGTTAAAAATGAAAAAGTTTCGTTTAGTTCATGTGAAATCTTTACTTCACTCACAATGTGAGACCTTCACATAACCACAGATTCTGAGAGTCTGAGTCTGTGCAAGAGCAAATTCAATCAAGACATTCATCACAGTACTCTCATGTGATGTTTGTGAGTAAATTCCAGCTCTAAGCAGATAAAGAGTGCTTGTAGCTGCATAAAGTACAGACACATAATTAATTTAGTGCTACTGTAAACTATGTGGATTTGTTTGCTAATAGAAATGTGAATTTTCTATTTGGTTCAATACGCACCTTATCAATCATTACCTGCTAACTTAGGATTAAAAAATGTGCGCCTCTTCTTTATTACTGATGTGAACAATAAAAATACACAAAGTTCATCACACAAGTTCCTTGCAGAACACTTCTAAACATTTACAATCTGATAAAACATTGTGGTCGTTAATCAGCAGCCAGAAAGATGAACACAAGCAAGACTTCCAAGTACCGTACATTGGTACGTAAGTATAATTCTGAGGTACTTTCCATTTTATACTTCTACCTGATTACACTATTTGACAGCGACAGCTGCTGTCAGATTTTAGATTTTGATATTACATGTAAAACATACGTATACTAATCCAACCTTCTAAATACAATAAAACGTTGTCTAGTTGGTGCTCCTTGTCACGTTTGAGACGTCTGAGTTTATTATCAGTTTCACCAAACAGACATTTTCCCTCTAAATTTAACACATGCTTTAATTTAAATAAATGTTTAAATCCCAAAAATGTTAAAGCATATATTATATGTTTTATACAAAGAGATTAGAACATTAGAAAGATTAGAACAAAAAGTAATAACAGATTTGAGTATCAAAACCTTTTTTCTTCTTCTTTCCTCTTATTAATCTTCAACTCCTCAGATTTTACTAGGGGCCCTTTTTAGGGGCCCGACACCTAGGTTGGGAACCATTTGACTAAACTAGCTAAAAAAAAAAAAGTTAAATTAGCTCCACCTCGAACATCTACAACAGTAACATGCTGCTCACATACTGATGCATCACTATTAACAACCTAATGATGTTATATATCAGTCGCAAAATACATTTTTCTGCAGAATCAATGCTATTACTTTTGATTCTTTAAGTACATTTTGCTAATAAAAAAATGTGTCCTTTCACTTTTTACGTCAGAGGAGCTGTAAGTTTGAAGCAGGAGTATTTAAAAGTGAAGAAACTCCCTTTCTATTTTGGTGATATCATATTTTGTAAGATTCTTCCTAACAAATTATAATATTTTTTATATTTATGTTATTTAAATAATCTTGTGTACATATGGCATCATTTCACATTGAGCTAGAGATTCTCATACTTTTCCTGCTTAATCACTGCTGATTTTCCATCTTATTCAATTATATATTTTTTCAAATGCCTTTCCAGGCCAGTCAATTAACAAATGTGTTTGCAACCGGTAGTTAAAGCAGAAGAATTTAGATGCTTTACTTAGAGTAATAATGAAAATACAGGAGTTTTATCTGAAACATGTACCTAAGTCATGTTTTTAGTGTTAAATCTTGCATGCAAACTAGTCACTGACAAGACTTCTGTACTTTCATTTTTAATGCAGTTTTTACTTGTAAATGAGTATTTTTACATTGTTGTATTGGTACTTTGACTTAAGTAAAGCATCTGAGTACTTCTTCCACCACTGCAATTTGTAACCATGCACACATACTCCACCAAGCAGCATCTGCTCCCACTGTCTAGTCCAAGGCTCCCCGAAACCAAAGCATTAGACAACATGCTTTTTTAGAGAGTTGAACATTTACCTTACTTTCAGCTGATGACTAATCTTCGCAGTGCCTCCTGACCATGTTGATTTCACATCCTCAGCGCACACACCCACCCACTCACTTACAGATCGATAGTAACAAAGTTAACACCGCAAACCAAAAACTCCTCTCAGCTGACTCTTCCCTCCACAATGCGTGGCTCCGGCTGCTGGCCAGCCATCACATCCTGTGAGAATATCCTGCATCGCTCTGCCCTCTTCCCCCCTCCCACTGTTCTCAGGGAAATGCCTTATAAGGGGTCCAGTTTTATGCTCCACTTCAAGGAGACACCCACCACCCCTCCAACCCTCCAAATATACCCCTTTCACCCCTAAACTCTGGATGATTTTAGAAATAGTTTGGATGTTTTCACACACCAATCTCCATTTGGAATTTTGAGCATTTTAATATGTTTGACCACAAAGCTAAACGTTCAAAGCATACTTATCTTTATCATCTTTGATTTCTTTTAGGGCAACCTTTTAAGGGCAATCTTTTCATAAGAGAGAACGCATTGATGCTCCCTATCTACACCCAGAGAGAACACAAAATGTCAGCAGCAGTTATTGATGGATTTGTCTTCCCATCGGACATGAGTGGGTGTGTTGAAAAATCACACATCCTTTTCAAGACTGTGGGCGTAAGTCTGATCTGTCATGTGGGTTTTCTCTGGTTAGCCATACTGCAAACAAACAACACTAATTATAATGAGTAAGACCAGTTTACACATACAGACGTCTTGACCAGCTGGGAAAGTGAACGTGTAAAACTTTCTCCTACTTGCTCTTGAGCAAAGCACTAAACCTCTGACTGCTTTAGTGGAGCTGTCAAGTGGTGGACTTTACTGTGAGTATTTTAAGTGTAGAAAATATCGCTTTATTTTGGCAGTATCATGAGCTACAGACTGTTTTTCGACTTGTTTTTAAAGATTTTGTTCTAAAACAATTATATTTTTCTTGCCTCTTAACTACTGATGCGTCAGCAAAACAACATCTTTTGAAATGTCTTATTTAGCTTGAGTGTTTTATTCAAAATCCCCCTAATTTCAAGATGAGTGTCTTTCAGAGGTTTTGACACCATGTATTTACTATTTATTTTCTTTTTTGATGTTTTTTCAACATAAATATGTTCCCCCGGTGTGTCTAAAGACCCCCAAACTATGAGAAAAAAAATCAAATTTTCTCCTGTCCGATCTTTTTTAGTAAATGTTCATGCAAACATGACTAGACGAGGACGAGAACGACTACTACTACCACTTCTTGTTCTTCCTCTTTTTCCTCCTTCTTCGTACCTATTAAGTGCAGCCTAGTGATGAAACGTTCTCTGTGGAGCAGTTTGTCTGTTTGGGCTACTGTAGAAACATGGCGGCACAAGATGGCAACTTCCATGTAAGAGGACCCGCTGTGTATGTAGCTAGAAATGGCTGATTCTAAGGTAATAAAAACATAATGGTTCATTATATAAGGTCTTTATAGACCCTCCTAAATATTCTCTATTTTAGCTCCTGTCTCTTTAAGGTAGGGAGGCCTTAATGAATAAAACTCCAATATTTACATCTCCTTTTAGTTTTAGTCTACTAAATATTTCACTATGTTCACCTCTGTGGCTTCAAATAAAATACAGTATATTAATTTGACTCGTTGTTTATTAACACATTAATTAGTGCAGCTTTAAAGTATAAATGTGTGAGCAGCAGCATTTTACTCTTGTATGTACTTTTTTACATACACTGATGAAGACTGTTTGGTATTGGTTGAAAGCTCCAGACCTTCAGCGGGGAATGTTTTATCAGCTAATGTTTCTATATTTATTTTATTTCCACAACTACTGCTAGATGTCAAATTTCAAATGTTGCTTCATATTCTGTTTGGCATCTACATCTATAATACATCATAAGTTGATGTTTTGTACAGAAAAAGTCTGTTTACGTGTCAAATAAATGCAGAGAAGTAAAAAAAAAAGTATATATCTAATTCCTAATATTTCTTTCTTTAGTGGAGTGAAGTATAAAGAGTAGAGTAAAATGAAAATTGTCAAAGTACCTCACAATTGCAATACTATTTAATCACTAAAAAAAATTCCCCGAGCACAGCAACACAATGAGGTGCTGGTAGCTGGCAGGATAAATCTATGAAAAATCAAAAACAAACTACCGCACACTG
>JAPMOB010234860.1:0-10913 GCA_029875015.1 Lepomis gibbosus | reverse complement strand
ATGTATGGACTTATCTAACTCTGGGGGATAAGGTGAATAGGCTAAAGTCCCAAAAAGTCGGAGTGTTCCTTTAACACAGAGTTGGTACTTTACACCTGCACAGAATTCCCAGACTTGAGGTCAAGAGAAGACATTACCATTTTGGGAGGGCGACAGTGAGTGTCTTAGTGTGTTCGTATGGGGAGACAGTCAGTGCTCAGCTCTGGGTTTACTGATTTGTATACTGAGCTGACACATTGGCCTAAAATGATGCAGGCCCACCCAGATTTCTTGTGAACCTCCCCATTACCACTCCCCCACAGAGTAAAAGGAATCCACTGATGTGACAGCTTTGCCCCAGTTAGTTACCATAGCACAAGAAACAGTTTGTCACTAGCAAGCTAACAAGCTAAGTAGTTAATTTTGCAAAGCAATTTAGGACCGTCAACTCAAGTCAGCTGCTACACTCACTAGCATAGACTCACTGCAGTGATAATGTAGTGATCTTGACTCCACAACGTTTACTTTGACTGCAGCGCCACATGAGAAAACACAGGCTGTTACTCCTAAAATCATAATTTTACAAATGTAGGGCTAGTTATATAATATTGTATTCAGGCTGTCAAACTGACTCAAATGGACGTGAAAAAAAAAGAAAGATAGAAGCTAAAGCCTACCGATCATACGTGAACCACCGCACCCTCTGACAATTGAGACAAAAGACAACAAAATTAAGGATCAACAGTGTTCCTGTAAACCTGGGTTGGCCTCTATTGATTATTACGATTGTTAAAAAGCAGAACAGTAGAGATTTATAACGTGACATTCAGTAGGAAGTTAGCTAGCGTTAGTTAACTAACATTACATTAGGAACAACCCACAGCCTACATTTTTCTGGATTTGTTTTGGAAAGAGAATAAAAGGTACTTCTCCTTTCAACCTCTCTGGGTAGCAACTGTAACTATTACAAGTGCCCCAGGAACAGCGTTTGACCATATCTTGGAAAAATATGGCAGAAGAAAGCTAGAAAACAACTTCTTTTGCTTTAGAGTGAATGGAGTGCAGCCATGAAAGTGTCGGACCTCAGTTAGGTCAGGTCCTAAACTGCACTGTGATTGGCCAGCTGTGTTTTTGGGGCGTAGCGAAGCGGGCCAGTCGTCATTTTATCATACAATCATCTGTATGTATAAATAGCCAACACACCCTTTTCATGATGGCGGTGCACTTAAGCCACTGGAGCTCTGCTCACTCTTTTGCTGCCACACCGCTCATCTGAAAGCTATGCCGCCTCCATCGCTACTGGTCATAGTAGCGTTTCATAAGCCCCACCTCCACCCCAGCCACCCACCTGTCAGCTCTGAGTCTACGTTCCCCTAAGAAGAAGTTATTCCTCCCCACTCCCTGTCCTCACTTGTGGGTGATGACAGAGTAGAGAGATAAATTACAAGATCTGAGCCTAGATGAACTCCCAACTGTCTCTTCCCACAGCGTAGTGAGGAGTGACGAGGTCATACATTAGACGGCAAATATCAATGCTGTACATAGTCTACATTGACTTAATATATCATAACAATGCATTTCACGCTAGCTGGATGACTGAATTAATGTTTGTTTTTATAACAATATAATGTATCATGAACTTATTGCATGGTTGTACATTTAAATCATTTTGTTTTTATATTTGCAAACCATGCAGCTTGCCTCAATTTCCCCCCTAAGACAAACATCCTTTGGATTAACTTGAAGATTATCTACAACAGATGCTGATGATTATATTTTTCTTTCCTGGATATGAAAATTACAGGGGCAGGCTAATAGTTTTATACGGTTACCATATGAAACACCACATTTAATTGCTGAATTTATATAACATTTGTTAAGTGGAACTTAATTAAGTTCCACTGAAATTAAAATAAAAAAATCATAAAAAGTACATAAATAATATTACAGTTCCCATTTGAATATGGTCCTCAAATGAATAAAATGAGATAAAAATAAAGACAATGTTTGAAGATAAAATTGATTGTATAGCAAATTCTGTAAGATCAATCTAAAACAGCCCAGGAGTTAAACACGTTTTTAATACCCTTGAGTCGGATGGTTGAGAAACATGAAAAGCAATTTACAGCTTCCCGTTCCTCAGAAGCTGAGGATCTCCAACATGGCCAGCAGAAGGTCAGCACATCAGCTGGGAGTCCTCTGTAGAATGTAAACAGTGCGGACTGAGGCATCAATGATAAGGTCAGACAGTGAGAACTCCTTGGAAGCCATTCACAATCCTTTGCTGAAATGAAATGTAGAGAAGGGAAATATTGGCATTCCAGAGTCTATTATGTGTGACCGCATTGGAGTGATCCAGAAAACTGATCTAGATTTAAGGGGAAGGTATGAGATTATACAAACAGGGTTTTCTCCAGAGAACAGGGTTTCATTTTTTAACAAAAGTTTCTAAGGTGTCCCATCAAAAGATACATCACAGGTTGATATCCTGTGCCTTTTCATTACAGCAGACACATGTTAGAAGTAGAGTAAAGGGAAGTACACATGTCCAAACTCACCCCAAATATCACAATTTCATACATTTTCTGACATTTGCCCTGACCTTCCTTATACTTCTGCCACCAAAATTCCCATTGTTACTGTCTGCCTGCATGACCTTTGGAGGATAATGATAGGGAGACACACTGACAGTGACAAGCAATCCACAAAGTGTAACATGTTACGCCTGGCGCAGATGAACTCTCACTGCAATCCCTGAATGGGATTTTCTGCTTCTGCCGGGTCCTTTTGGGGACTACACCTGGAAGACAAGCCGCTGTAGCGGGTCCATTAGTCATGGACATTATGCAAAACAATGAAGCCGAGTGTTGGGAGATATCTGACTGAAATTAACTACAGAGGCTTGCATTATTCCCCTGGGGATCCATTTCAAAGTCAGAAAACGAAGGCATTAAGGAGGGAGTCCATTACTCACGGCTACTGACAAAAAAAACAATGAAGCAAAGACCTGTAGGTGAGATAATCAAGGGTGACTTGCGCTGCATATTCTCTGCTGGGAAAAAAATCCAACATAAAAAGAGGAGAAGAAAACGAGTTGCAAGTTCATTATTTAGTGTATAAATTTTTTATTTTTGGTTTTAAAATATTCAGAATGGGATAAACTATTTCCCTCCTGCCCCAGCTAAGTTTTTTTTACACAGCAGGCGAATAGGTATGGGAAGTGCTAAGAAGCCCTCACAAGAACAAAAAGTAATCGCATCTCATGTGTGTTGTGAATCTAATTTACTATCATGAAAAAAGGTATAGGTGGAGTGGACAATATTTCATGCATATGATGGAAAACGTTTGCAGAATATTATCATTTCACATAAATATATTTTGCCATATCAATAATAGCAACCCTCCCTAAAAGATGTAATTTTCCTTCAGCACACACTGGATATAAGCAAATTTACTTTTACAAAGGTGGGTAAAAATCAGCAACTCTGGCCTTGCTCTTTTTGGGAATGCAAATACCCCTCAGAGTCTGATAATGTGAAATCCAATATTAAAGCCCAAGGATGTTGGCAGCAAAGCACGTCTGACTGAAATGAATTAGCTTGACTTGAACAGCATCAGAACAAATAGCTCCCTCCTTATCCAGCCTCATCATTTTTGCATGGAGGCAGATTGCTCCTCACCAATTACAAATGCTGCTTAGCCACATTTTCCACATCCACGTACCAAAACATGTTTTCCAAGAGGGCGTACTATCTTTATAACTTTGTTTTGAGTGGGAGCGAGATTGAAATCATTACACTCGCTGAGCAGAAATGTTTCCATTGCCTGAATGTTTCAGATTGCACACTTTCAATCAAAAAGTGTCTTACTGTTTCCTGGTATCAACATTTTCAAATCAGTAATCAAGATAAGTAATCTGTTAACTGCGGAGTCCTCAATTGATTGCCTGGTTATGAACAAATAAAACTTAAAGAAAGCAGAAAACTATAACAAAACAAACCTTTTCAAAAATTTAATGAGAAGTATATTTCTTCTACTGAATGTTAGTGAAATGTGTGTTGTTGTTTGTATGTGTGTGTCAGGGTGTAAATGTTTGTTACGCAGTGGTGGAATGGTACATTTAGATTTGATGTAAGTTTCCCTTTCCTTCATTGTATGAAACCCAGAAGCAAACCAGTAACCCTTTACTGTGTGTTAATTGTGACGAAGTAGGAGTATGCACCGCAGGGAGCACAACATAAACAGCAACGTTAATTTTAAAATGAGTTCCACCTTGGTTAACTATAATACTACAATATTAAAAGATAAGATTTCACACCAGAAAGAGCTAAATGAATCTTTGTGGCTTAGTTTCCACTCACAGAGCTATCGGATGAACTACTGTAGCTGGTAAGCTAACCACTAGCACAGTGCTAGCATTAATAATGTTAAGTCACAACAGTTCCCCGAGATTCTTTCTATTTTCTCTCCACTCTACTCTCTCTCTTCTCTCTACTTTGCCATTTTGTTCTTATCATCATTTAGTGAAAACGGCGAACACTTCTTAGAACTGGTTGCTATCTGTTAGTAACTAGTAGGTTAAAGTTCGCCAAAGCTGAACTCAACACTGAGTGCATCCACAAGTCGCAGCAATTCCATTGTAATGAAGTTATTGAGCCTCAAAATGTTGGTGGCCTAAAATCTACAGTCAGTCACAGGTGTTTCGTGTCAGTGTACTTTCTACTGGCACATGGGAACTAAAATATGCTGCGTACATAATGCATCAGTAATAGTTATCCAAAAATATATTGCATAATGAGAACTTCTACTTTGAATACTTCAAATAAATGTTGTTGATAAAACTCTTGAATCAAAGACTTTTGCTTGTTAGTGAATGTTTTTACACTGTTAAGTAAAGGATCTGTGTTCTTCTTTCACCACTGGTATTACACTCTCTTCTCTTATGCTGGTTTTCTTAATGAATTTACCAAAAATATTTCACCATTACAACTCACTCATAATGGACTACTCTGCTTCATCTTGCTTGGTCAAGTAGAATCCAGTGAGCTCTAAAATACCATCTTGCACTTTGTTATATTATGCTTTGCAGTGAAGGGAATCTCAAACTTAAGCACAGATCACTGACTAATGTATTTCTTCAGGCAAAACCGATGCCGCATAGTTGGTATAAATATTTATAAGTGAAATATTTATATCTCCCAGACCTTGGGAAAGTGGTCGCTGGACTACATCTTCAATCCCTCAAGTAGAAGAAGAAAGAAACATGAAGAGTGTTCGATTTCTCCAAGTCATATATCCATTTCTGTGCTAGTTCTTGTTGTACTTCATCATCGGGAATGATATTTAAATGTGCAGTTTTATTCTCTGAGCCCTCTCATCCGCACCGCCACTCCTCCCCAAATAAACACATTCACCCAGAATGCATCACTGTTGCTTTGTCCCGCAGGCACCCTCACGGTGATGCTCCTTGTGTGTGATGGGCAGAAATAACGGTAAACACGACCATTCAACCACCGCTTAGGGGCGATGATGAACTTCTGTCACATGTGTAATAAACAAAACTGTGTGGTACCTGCAGATATAAGTGGCATTTTAAAGATTGCTTGTGTGTGTGTGTGCGTGCGTGTGTGTGTGTGTGTTGAGCTAATTTCATAAACATGCTTTTGTCTTGTTCATTCCTAAGAATCAAATAGAAAGACCTTTTGAAAGAAACAAAGGGAATGATTTGCATACCTGACTGTTTACCTGAAGTCTGTTTGTGAGGAAGGAAGAAACAAAATGAAAAATGACGCTAACTGTCAGCTGTGCTTCACTGAGCATCTGGCTTGAGGTACAATCTACACCTGTGTTTCTTTGTCCAACTCTAAGACAAATGATTTACTTTGGTCTGCACTAGTAACAGAGGTAGCAGAGCTGGACATGGAAGGAGCAGCAGTGGTTTTCATTTATCTGCCAGTAGTGCTGCTACTAATGACTCAGCAGGAGTAGCACGAGAAGTAGCAGCAGTAGTAGAAGTATGATCTGGCAATCTTCAGACATCGTTAGCTGGCTGCACTGGTTGAAGGTAAATGTATGGAGGTGAATTTAAAGCAAATGGCATTTATACTTGAAACGATGATGACATAACACAATTAAAAATCGTGGTGATGGCGCAGTGGATAAGATGCTGCCTTTGGTGTGAGACCTGGGTTCAATCCCCCACTGTGACCCATCTACCATTGTGTCCCTGAGCAAGACACTTAA
The DNA here is from genome assembly GCA_029875015.1 of Lepomis gibbosus. Classification (NCBI taxonomy): domain Eukaryota; kingdom Metazoa; phylum Chordata; class Actinopteri; order Centrarchiformes; family Centrarchidae; genus Lepomis; species Lepomis gibbosus. The sequence continues at coordinate 4,691 of JAPMOB010234860.1, read as the reverse complement.
CCCCTCGTTGCTCCAGAGGCGTGCGACCTCTGACATGTATAGCAATTGTAAGTCGCTTTGGATAAAAGCGTTGGCTAAATGAATAAATGTAAAAATGATACTACATTTCATTAACATTAGTTGTTTTGATTTTATATTTAAATTTGATACATTATCTAAATTGTGGTCATTGCTCAGTTTAATATAGGCCACTGTAAATCCACTTTATTATTGTAATACAAGAAAGGTTAAAAATAAGGGCAACTGGATTGGTTGAAGACACTTGAAGTTTCGCCTCTTACCAAAGAATCTTCTTCAAGAGGCTTCTAGATGTTTGAATTCACCTCCATGCAGTCATCTCACAGACCCTCATACAAGAGGCTTCTCTAAGAAGACTTGATGTTTCACCCGTCATCTAAGAGGCTTCTTCAAGAAGAAGACTTGATGTTTCGCCTCTCATCCAGGAGGCTTCTTCAGTCCAATTGCCCTTGATTTTAAACCTCCTTTGATTATAGTTCAGCTGTTCTGTAAGGTTAGTTAGTTCTAAGGTAGGCTTTCTAACATAGATAATTTAGCTGTTACAGTCTAGATCTGCTCTATATGAAAAGTGCAATGAGAACTTTTGTTCTGAATTGGCGCTATGTAAATAAAATTTAATTAAACATGAGAATGTTTCACTTTATCACTGTCAGCATGTTGGCTTGCTGACGTTTGCAGCAGAGAATATCCTACTAGGTATTTGTTTGTAACATTTGCTTTGAACATATTTATCATATTGAAAATTTCAGTCTCAGATCAATAAAATAACATGCATTATTAAAACTGAACCTACAACCTTGAACGGAAGTAAAACTGAAGCAGTGATAGTACTGGTATCAGCAGCAGTAGCAGGATTTTAAAGACCTTTGCTTTAATGCACAACGTGTGCCTTTTTTTTTGTTTATCTCAAACAAGCAGCATGCCCTTAAACATATCTTGATACCTCAAGCTTTATTTCAATGTGTTTGAACAGGTGATCTTTTCCCCACAGGCTTTAGGAATTGTCAATCAAACACACACTACTCATAATTAATTTATAAGCCGAGTGTCACTTCAAACCCTACATTTCTGTAGGGAAAAGCAAGTGGATGAGGAATGCTAGGAAACAGTAGAAGGCGACTGAGTCTAATAAGGGCAAAGAAAGTGAGGGACAATATGATGATTGAAAGATTTAAGAGGAAGCTGGAGAGGGAACTACAAACAACATTTAGTGATTCTGTACTTAATGTCATGTCAGCTAATCAGTATCAGCTGATTCTTAAAATCATATTCAGATAAGTCCTCAGTCCCATTTAATCAAGACAGAAAGGTAGTGCCATGTTTACACACTGCTGGATGCTGGATGTGCTTTGTTTCACCTGCTACATGCTGCACACTGGCACGGATAATTGATATCTGCCTCCAACACCCAGCCCCACCTGTTCTGCTTACTTATTTTCTTTCCCGGTAATAGCATCTCTTGCGTTTTGCGTTGCTTTATCTGTTCAGTACAGCCCTGCATTGTTTCATTGCTTTCACAGCTTACCTGCTTGGATTCACTGGGGAGCCTCCTCAAGAATACACCCACTCCACAGCCATATCGGCAGACAACAACTTTGATATTGGACAATTCTGGACAGTTCTGGCTGCTGGCAAATAAACCAAGAGCTGGAACTGGAAGTCATTTTGACTGACATGAAATTCATTGATAGGACAGTTTTGACGACTGTCACTGGCGGTAGGGTTAATCACCTCACTGGGGTCATCAGATGAGCACTCACCTTCACTGGTGTTTCATTAATAGGCCCATGACACCTTCAGAGGGCTCAAGAGCACCACTGGCGTCCCAGGTGCACCCCCTCCGCTTTTACCCCTTCCTATAGGTTGGTGATCACCTTACAGCCCAGATCAGGTACTTTCTCTTTAGCCATAGCCAGTTACTGCGACTCTTAGCAGCCTATGATAATGACCTGGTATCACTTATCTCTTTGAGGAACCTAGTGGTTGATATGTCCAGAAAAACCTCTGCAACCCACCTCCACTGGTACTTGTGCTCTCCAGCCCTGCAGCCTTTCTTCACCTGCTATGTATTTTAACCTTTTCTGTTCATATGCTTCACCCATTGTAGCCTCCCAAGGCACTGTTCCAAAATGCATAGGGACCTCCATCAGGTGGACCACAAGAAGATCAGGTCTGGCCTGAGATTTGTTTTCATGATCCCTTGCAGAAAGATGAGCTTCTGGTCTACATCCACCTGCGTCTTCCAGTCACAGGCTGTGTCCAGCAGCCTTGATTCCCTCCTTGTAGTTGGAAACTTTGGGGAAAAGGGGAGATGTTCTCCTTTGCTCCAGGAGACGTACCAGTTGGAGGACTACCTAAGCCTTGGTTTTGCAGCTGTTAAGGCTGTGCCTTTGAATTGCCATTCTTTGTTAGAGCGGGCATGTTGGATCTTCTCCAGCCCACTGGTTTAAGTTTTTGGGAGTTTGGAAACACAACATATCTGATGATGAAGCTAATTCTGCCTCCTCCAGTAGATCCTTTCCAGTTAGTACAGTGCAGCCGGTTCAATGCACCAGGGCCCAGCTGATTACAAGGGCCCACGAGAGACCACAACAAATGTGATGTAGATCGTGTTTAGATGCCATTATCCATTCATTCATACTGTGTACGCATAATGAGTTGCTGTGCTTTTCTACTTTGTTTTAATTTGTTATTGTAGGCTAGCTGAAGCTATCTCGGTTGTTTGATATTCAGAGTAGTATTGATTTGTGTTTGGCACTTTGGCCGCTGTCCGTGGTTCTGATCAAAGGCTGCAAGTTTGCAGTTGCATGGAGTCGTTGTGTGTCTGTTGTCCCGTGTGTAAACGAACATGCTTTTTTGGTGCAGGGGCCACAAGAAAAATATTTGCACCAGGGCCAGTCACAATTATGTTACGCTGCTGATCCTTCCAGGAGAGCTTCTGGTACACCAGGTTTTCCCATGTTGTCCACTGGCCCTGTTAAAAACATCTAATTATCCTGATTTAAGTGGGATCTACCAAAATGCACAGAGTAGGACACAAACACAACTCACTGCTGTTATAACTCCTTTTCAATGTATGATTGATCAACACCCACATGATTATGTGCATACCAAAAAATCTTGTTTTATATATATTGCATATATTTTATATGCGTCCTTTAACAGTTCATGTTCAAGAGATATATTTAATAGTAAAAAAAAAAAAATCTGTGATTGGTCCATTTTGCTTTCACGCCACAGCTAAGCCAAGACCCTCCTTTTCAGGCAGTCTTGATCTCAAGGGCGTCACTTTGTGTTGAAAAGTGGTGGCGACATTTACGGGCTCAGATTAGAGTTGTGACAAAACACTTTCCCCATGAGATGTGACAATGCAGACGATTGGGGTCACAAGAACAAGACTAGAAGATATTTTAATACTATTTAAAATAAATATTTATTGATGAAATATACAATAAGGTAATCTGGGGGTCCTCCCTCAGAAGATTTTGAGCATAAAACACTTAATTTATTGCATTCTGGAGACATTTTTTTTCACCAATTTATGGTGGAAATGTCTTTATTTATATAGAGGGAAACACAATATTCAGGTGGCAGGTGACAATTGAGAATATAAAAATAGAATATAATAAAGTAATCAGTAATTTCTTTTTTAGTTTAAGTAATTTTTGACTATGCAGATCTTTTTTCAATATTTAAATTGCTTTGCATGTTTTCTTATTGTGCCAAAAAAACTTTCTCATAACACTTTAATTTGTTATTAAACATTTCTTTCTGCAAGCAATTTTTCTAACACTATTTAACAAATGCCACTACAAAAAGTGGTGGGGACAACATCAGCTATCATGTCCCCAGTGTAAATGGCACCCATACTGATTGTTTAGTCCACACCAGAGTTCTATTGACAGTTTTCACACCATCCTAAATGAACCAAACAAGATCGGCAAACACACCAGAGTTTGTTCGAGCCGAGCAAGATAAGGTGTGAAAGCTCCCTAAAACGTTTAGCTAACGAAAGATTGAGGTCAGGGTTAATAAAGAGGTGAACGTCAAATGCAGGTCTGTGACAAGATAATGCAACCTCATGTTTCCTACATAAAGATCTGACTCCCATTCACCAACCTGACCTCCACAACCTTACTTCCTTGCTACATAAATGGCACTACTTTCTGCATTGGTAGTGATTGTTAAGTGTGAGGTGAAGAATAGTCCAATTTGAACACTATGGCTAGGAAAGTGGGGCTCCTATTTTGACACATAAGTTCCAACGTGATAACATAAGTTCCAACGTAACGTCTACGATAAAACTGATGAAAAAATATATTAGTGGATCCACTTTGAGAAAACGTATTACTTAAAGGGGCTGTATGTAGTTTTTCTACTAAAATGAATCCTTTTTTTATTGCCTGTGTGTGAAGGGGTTGTAATCTGACATTAAAATGATCCACCTGTCGGGTTTGGCTATTAACTCTGAAGGCAGGTATTCCTATTCCTATTCGAAGACTCCGGGTCGGATTTTCCGCGGCAGGGCTTTTGAATCATGGGGAAACCTCCTCTTTGTTTTGGGTATAAAAACCGACCCAAAGTTGGCTTTCATCCTATTGGAGAGCTAAGCTAACATTACTACAAAGCATATAAAATATATTTTGATTTTGTGCTGCAGTTGGCTCAAGTTA
>JAPMOB010234851.1:7886-34559 GCA_029875015.1 Lepomis gibbosus | reverse complement strand
AAATGACTCTCAGAGACTCATTTGCTTTTTTTTTCTTTTATGTAGTGTATGCGTGGAAAGGTGAGACTGATGAGGAGTATGTGTGGTGCATCGAACAGACTCTGTTTTTCAAAGATGGCCAGCCCCTCAATATGATCCTGGACGATGGAGGAGACCTCACCAACATGGTCCACCAGAAGTATCCCAAGCTGCTGGCGGGTTGGTTTGTTTTACACACCTATGCACACACAAAGTTTTAATATGAGGTAGCTGTTTGTCTCCCCTATTGCCTAGTTGAACTAGGTTTTGGAAAAAGGCGTAATAAGGCTTGGTAAGGACAGGGAGCCCTTGGTGGTTCCTAAATCTTGGCTCATAGTATTATTGTAACCAGATTTTTGTAACTGTGTTGATGTCACAGTATCTTAGTTCTAGGGCCTTCATTATTTCTACCACCAGTCAACCCAGTTCGGTAGTTAACCAGACATGATTCTGGGTCAGGACATTTAATGTTATAGCTGCAGTAGAGGTTTGGGCACTAGATTGCGATGCAAGCTGGTTCATACAGCAATTTTAATTCAGTGTCTCGGGAATGTCTGGAAGGAATTTCTTCAGATTTCTCAAGTTGATGACATATTTTACATTATATTATGGTCAGATAATGACTTGGTGACACTTGGCTTCATTCAGACTGCAGGAGATTTTCTTTCCTCAAATCAGATGTTTAAGACAGGGTGTCAGCACTGTTTATTTGCAAGTGAGCATATTGGATATGTTTCCAGACATCACCAACCCATTTGCATAAGTTGCTGTGTTATGGTGATGTGTTATCTTGCTATTACAAAATGTTTTCACATTGTGTCCATTAATGTAAAATATACCAGTCTCATTTTCAAATTTTACAAGGTATTTTTTAACAGATATTCTTTGTTTATATTGTTGCATGGCAAAGCAATGATATGCTTGATTGAATGCCCCTTGAGGCGTTGCAGCCCAACCATCAGTGTTGCAGCTGTGTCATAAGGTGGCAGAGAGAGAATGGTGTTAGTCTGCACTGGGACTCTACAACAAATTGAGGACTCGGAGTGATACTTTCCACCGACAGCTAACACACGTTATGTAGTATTTGCGTTCTTAAAGCTTGTTCTAAAAAATTACTCAGCGAAACATGCATGCAAGAGTATTTATAGTTACAATGACACTCGTAGTTTTCATGACATGAAGACGCTCAGCCCACTTTGCTTTACTCCTGTACTTTACCCCCTTGTGGAATATTTTTGGGGCAGGTGAAAATACATGTTATAAATATTCTATAATTACGTGACCTTGTATTTTCAGGTATCCGTGGAGTCTCTGAAGAGACTACTACAGGTGTCCACAACCTGTACAAGATGATGAAAAAGGGCGAGCTGAAAATTCCCGCCATCAACGTCAACGACTCTGTCACAAAGGTAACCTCCTCTTCAGCTGCACCCCTTATTAGAGGTGAATTAGAGGAGTGGACAGAAATGCATAATAATCCTCATCAGTGGAATCATTCATTAATGAAAGCATAGTGTGGTAAATATCACTGTAAATATGTTTGTTGTATAAATTAGTTTAAAATGGCAGGTAAATGTGTGTATGTGGTGGTTTTCTTCATCATATAGGATTCAAACTGCAAACAGCCCTGCTAGTAGACTGTTTTTAAAAAAACAGTTTTGTATTGAGTGAAATGTTTACAGTAACTATAAAGCTAAAATGAATGGCTCTGAACTAGAGGCCATGAGGCTGCTCTGATTTATGTAGATTTATCACTGTTATCTGGAAAAAGGTTGACATTCTGTTGACTAAGACAGAATATATTCTGTCTCCCTCCTCCTTGCAGAGTAAATTTGACAACCTGTACGGCTGCAGGGAGAGCCTGATCGACGGCATCAAGCGAGCCACTGATGTGATGATTGCGGGTAAAGTTGCTGTGGTGGCAGGCTATGGTGACGTGGGTAAAGGCTGCGTACAAGCTCTGCGTGGGTTCGGAGCTCGTGTCATCGTCACAGAGATCGACCCCATCAACGCCCTGCAGGCCGCCATGGAGGGTAGGTCGATGACAGAACAATACTACATGTTGTTGGTTACGCTGGGATTTACAATTCAAATTGTGCCTTGAGCCTGAGCTTCAGAAGAGAGTTTAAGTTTCTTGCCTGCTTGTCATTCTGTAACCTGTGCAGTGTAAAGTCCTCGACTCTGTTTTTGGTTCAGCTTCTTTGCTTGAATATTCTTACTTCATTATAGGGCTGGGCAATAAAGCAATAATGATGATTATTGCAATATCATTTTCCTCAATAACAACAAATGTTCAATATCGTCAAATATTTGATTTAAATTTTTCACAAACCTAGGCATGAGACGGTATAAAATTTTCATATCGCGATTATAGTGACCAAAATTATCACTGACATTAATACAGAGCAGTCTGTAGCGTTTCTCCTGTTCTGACACTTTTACAACTAATTTGATAGCTGCTGGATTTAAAATTACCAAGATATGCTGATTGGTTGACGTGGTATCGTGCAGTGGTTGAATAGTCTGCGGGCACACAATGCACACAACAGCAGAACACAGTGTAGTGTTTTTACAAGAGCAGCTAAAACTGAGAGCTTCAGTTTACAAGCTGTTAACAAGTCATACAACCCATAGCTAAAAGTTAACTTGCCCTGCGTTCACTTTAAGGTCATTTTCTTTAATCCAGTTTCCCTCAGTGCTCTAATAAAAACTAAAACATGACCAGACTTCAGAGTGACTGAAAAATCTCTGCAGCGCTGTTTTCCACAATTTTTGTCCAAGAACCAAACAAACCCAAGTTGCGTACTGCACATGCATGCCTTCTTCTGCTAGCTTTAGTTGATGCTGTAAAGTATTTGCTGTGAGTTTCTAATAGCTTGGTAACTGAACCGGTTATCCTGGTAATTAATATGTATATGGTAACAGTCGGGAATTTTACTGTTAAACCAGTAATCGTTTCATCCCTAGTTGTAGCTACTGTACCGTTTCCATCGTATTGCATTGTGCTCAAATTAGTTCACAATATAAACCCCTCTTCTCTGTTGCTCTGTAGGTTACGAGGTTACCACCATGGATGAGGCTAGCAAGGAAGGAAACATCTTCGTCACCACCACTGGCTGTGAGGACATCATCCTGGGACAGTAGGTTTCACCCTCAGATGTTTCTACTAGAACTGAAATGCTACTTTCATTAGTTGAAGTTTCAGAAAGTGAAATTCAGTATGCTTGAAGTTCTGTTGACTGTATTTTTTTTTTTTTTTGCACAATGACAAGTCTCATGTTAATAATTTTGTTTTACCTTCAGTCACTTCGAGAACATGAAGGATGATGCAATCGTCTGTAACATTGGACACTTTGACTGTGAGATCGACATGAGCTGGCTCAACAAAAATGCTGCAGAGAAGGTCAACATCAAGCCTCAGGTAAGAGCTGAAAATGATTTATTAAATTTTTTTAATACAGCAAGAAATTTTCATGGTTTCTTTAACATTTTAATCTGTCTGATGCTTAAATTCAAGTTTGTTCTCTTTTATATTCTTGCTCAGTCTACGCTTGCCTCCCATTATCAATCTGAGTATGTTCCTTCACTGAACCATCACGGCAGCAGTAATCCTTCTCCTCCTTCTCAGGTTGATCGCTATCGTTTGAAGAACGGTCGTCACATTATCGTCCTAGCAGAGGGCAGACTGGTCAATCTGGGTTGTGCCATGGGACACCCATCGTTTGTCATGAGCAACTCCTTCACCAATCAGGTATTTTGAGTTTATGTGAGCCAGAAAAGAGGAACTATAATGCATGTTATAAAAAGTGCTCTTTAGTCATTAGTATCGTGATTTTCAAAGCAGCAACAAGATTTCAATTTACAGCCCTGACGTCTTGTTGTTGTTGTTGTTAAGGCTAGGCAAGTTAACGCATTAATTAATGCTGACAATTGACACTCTAACAGGGACACTTGGTACTGAACATAGATTGTTTATGCTGCTCCCTGATAAAAGTTTCTGTTTCTGCTGATACCTGTTCAGAGAAGAAAACAGATTTACATATTTTAACCTGTTGCTCAGCTGGTGCCTGTTATGATCATGGCTCTGGACTCTATAACTTGTTTTAAGAAGCTAGAGAAAAGGTAATCCCCTGGCAGTGGCAAATAGTTTAGATTTTATATTAGAAAGTTTAAGTTGAGATTTACAAGAAATATTTTATTGCTACTGTGTAAAGGCAATGCTGCTGACAAAAAGCACCTTAATTTTAGTGTTTACACACCACATCTTATTGCACTTTTGTGTATATAGCAGTACATTTAAAATAAAAGTGCACAATACTTTTTAGAATTCATTATTTACTTTTGCACATAACAGTATGATTAAGCACGATTTACTTTTTTTTCATCATTGCCCAGCACTAATAAGAATGATGATGATGATAATGGTGGCTGCATTCAGTGTGCTTTATTAAACTGTATGTGTTTCATCATTTGTCCTTTCCTGTAGGTTCTGGCCCAGATCGAGTTGTGGACGAACACTGACGAATACCCTCTGGGAGTCTACTTCTTGCCCAAAAAGGTCAGAAGCCCCACTATGTTAATGTGTTGTATGTTACACAGTACATCACTTTGACAGCAATAAGTTAAAACTTATTTTAGAAATTAATAGCTTGTGATCTGGCCCTCTCAAAGGTTTCTGTAAAGATCTGACAGCAAAAACGCACATAGAAAGTTGTTGACCCTGGTTACAACTGCATGATGAAATTCCCATTGATTCAATACAAATACCGAAGTATTTTACAAGTAGTTATATTTACATCCACCTCTACTCTTCAGAATGAGCATGGCTAACTTGTGTGGATTAAATGCTGCCAGGTTTGCGATGCCATTTATTCATGCCTTGTGCTAAAGCCTACCGGGTTTTTATTTTCCTGCTTGGAGCAGCTAGTGTGGTCTCCTCTTCTTAGTTGGTTGATTTTTAACAGAGGGGTCTTAAAACTTGTTTCTGTGCCCAGCCATGTGGTGGAGTCTTCACTTGCCAAAGTTAATTTCCACCTCTGTTTTCCTGAAAACTCTGAATTGTTTTGTTAAACAATATTCAGGGTTGTAACCGAATATAGACAAAGCTGTCACTTCCTTTTTAGAGTGAGCTTGGCAAAGTGTATTTTACTTAAGCCTGAAAACCACAGTGAGGAAATTAAAGTAAGAACTGCAGATTTGATTTATTTTATGTAAGAGTATTGAGTGAGCATGTCCGTCAGAGGAGCAGGGTTCACAAGGTGGGCAAGAATTTTAAATCGAGTGAAGAAACAAAACTAAACGGCAAGAAGGATCTGGTGGTGAATGCAACGGATTCAAGGTTTAATTGGTGGTTAAAAGGCTCAAAGCAGTAACAATAAAAAAGCCAAGAGATGAGGCAGAGCTTTAATAAACGGGGTTATGCCCACAGAACATCTCAACCCATCCAATTTTTTTTCCAGGAAGGCTTAACAAATCTGTTATGCTTATTCCTAAATAGCAATTTCAAGGCATCACGTTTAGCTCTGGGAAAATTACATTTGTATTTTCTGAATTTTGTTTTAGAGTAATGAACAAAAAAACAATTATCCTTGATTAAAAAAAAACATCATTAGTTGCAGCTTCACTCTGAAAAAAATCACATCTCTGGAGATGGATGGAAATTAACACCTGCCAAATGTGGGTGGATTTATCATTTGGTGGCCAAATATTGGAAGGCTACACGCCACACATAAATATATTAATTTTCATTTGACTATAGCTGCCAGTAGACCGCCGTTCTTGTTGGTTGTGTGTTGCACTTAAATTGCTTCCCGATGTACCAAGGTATCTAAAATCATGTAACAAACGGATAAGGGGATTTCGTTGGTTGTTAGTTATGTTCTTTTAATATTACTTTTGTTTGATTGGAGTACACATAGAAGTGGTGGGCATTAGGGGACAGGCAACAGGAGTCAGGAGGGGAAAGTGAGTGTAGCCACGTTCATTCGGAGATCAGCGCAGAAAGAATATCCGCATATATATATATCGCATTTGCTTATTCATACTGAACAAAAGTTTGCAGCTTTATCCCGTGTTTAAAGGCCTGTTATCCCGCTATCGTCTGCTTTCACATAGTGGTCTGGCTTTACAGGAACCAGTGGTGTGCCGCGGCATGTCCACTGTGGCTTTTCACAAGCGGATCATTCAGTCTTTCTGTCTCATGCCTGTCACCAACCTTCCCTGCTCAGAGGCAGATAAACTCAGTGAGCCGGCAGATTGGTGCAATACTCCTGTGAAATAAGGCAACTTGAAAGCTGCATATTACAAAAGTTGTACTAGGAGTGTTATTAGCTTTTAGCTGGGTAGTTGACCGTCTAGTTGGTGTCTGACACACTGTCAGATCTTCTGTTGGTCCTGCTGTCCTCCCCAGAGATCAAGGAAAATGATCCATAGACTGTATTTAAAAAAAAAAAAAGTTAATCCCACAAAAGCTGTGATGCTGTGGCACCAGGAGGACTCTTTCAGAGCCAGGAGGCCAGAAGAGGGTGATTGTAGAAAGTGAGCAGTCTGATGAGGAGGTTTAAGTTGAATGATAAAGCATGAGGAGTGAGCAGTGACAAGATTTAAGTTGAATCATTAATAAGCATATCTTACGTTTATAAAACAATTTACTGTTATGTTTTAAAGTACATTTAATAGCAATAATATAAATTTGCTTCAGATTTCACTCTGGGCTCTTCAAGTTTGACATAATACTTTAACTTGATTACATGGACAGAAACAAACTGTATATGTGACACAAAAGGCAATTATTTTGGCTGGTGGATATTTTTCATCTACCAGTCACCTTGGCAGGTGAGCCAAAAAGTTAATTTCCACCCCTGGACGGAGACAATTGCACTTCAGAAAAACTGCTGTGACAGATGGGTGTTGTATGTACAGCTTCAGACAACTGAAATGCAATTATGAAATAGAATATGTATGAAAAGTGAACTAGTAAGAAAATATCTAACGGGAACTTTGCTCTCTCTGTCTTTCTCTCAATAGTTGGATGAGCAGGTGGCGGCCGCCCACCTGGATAAACTGGGGGTGAAACTGACCAAGCTGACAGACAAGCAGGCCAAGTACCTGGGTCTGGCCACCGAAGGGCCCTTCAAACCAGACCATTATCGCTATTGAGCCCCTTCTCCAACTGGGGAAGAGGAGAAGGAGGTGTGGCAAGAATGGTGTTGGTGTTTTGGTGTAGCAAGGTTTGGTGCGTGGGCACTTGGAGAGTTTGGCCAGGTTGCACTCAGGGTGCCATTTTTGTCTGAGACTTCCAAATTTCCACCTTTCAGGGATACAGACAGTTTTTTGTTTGTTGTTTCCCCCCTCTTAACTAGCCTTTCATATAAATGCTAAAGAAATGTATTTTGTAAGTTGCACCCTGTGTCTAGCCAAGTGATTTGGCACAGCTGAAGTTTGCAACCAACACCTTGTCCTGCTATTAAGGTGAGATCAATTAATATCAGCAAACTGCTACCATTGAACCACTAATGTTTGGTTAAAGCTGGACTTTAGAGCCAAAAGTTTCCCCAGAAAACGACCCAAAGCTTCCATCAGTAGCATTTATATGCTAGTTTGTGGACATCAGAAGGATGCAAAAGGTTGTAAATGTTTTCTTCTTTAGACACAAAAAGTCAAAGCTACGTCAAAGTATTTGAACTGAAAATGCATTAGTATCTTATTGTGCTTTAACAAACCGACACACACCAATATGTTCAGTCCTCTGCCTTCTCTCTTTCTCATCAGTGCTCTTCTGAAACACAATCAAGTACTACTGTAGAATTCCTCTTGTTTATGTCATTCCCTCTCGATTTTATGGAATATAATAAACCCTGACATTTTTCTATCGGAGCTCTTCTCTCCATCGCTTCGCGGTTCAAGCTCAAGTTGGGAGGTAACGGAACAGTTTTTTTCCTTCTGTTTCTTTATGAATCGAGGCAAACTGTTCAGTGTACAGTGGCCTTATTTTGGTGTATTCACATTTATTGCTACCCCCCGTGTTAGCACTTAATGAAAACTGTACTTGAACCGAGTGTGAAGACTGGAAATGCTCATAGTGCTAGGTTTTACGTGGTGTTTACTAATTAACAGGTTGATAGAGAGCAAAGAGAAGCACTGCTGCCAAAGAAACTACTAAAGCACATCATGTCTTGCCTGGTTTATAAAAGTATTATTTCTTTTGCATAAATCTTTTTATCGTGATTTATTTAATTGATTTGAAGGGCCAAACGCCCACGCTCCCCAGTTCATTTATTTCTCACTGTAGCCAGTCAGGGTGAAGTTTAAAGTGGTCGCCACGGTTGCAACGGTTAAAGCCGGAAGTAAAGAGTTCAACTGCTTGTAAAGGATAAATTGATTCGAAATTGTCAAGTTTGACGATTAAAAAAATGAAACAACATATGTTGACTCTGGATTGTTTTTTTTCCATTGTTGTGTGCTGATGCATATTTTATCACAAAGTATATAGGTCCTACTAAAAGTTAAAAATGAGGATTGCAAACAAAACAATCATGCCAGTATCCTAAAGGACAACTGCAACTTGGCTCTTTTTAGTGTTCATTCCTATCACCTAACAACTTTTAAGGCATGACCACTGGATAGTCAAATGTTTTGTTGTCAGTAGTCAACTGGGGGCGCAAAAAGAGCACAGAGAGGAAAAGGTGCAAACTAACTGCAAAACACTTGAGTAGAATTAAACATGAAGCTACCAGGAAACCAAGTACTCCACTGCTTGGTTTCTGCCTGGCCAGCAAGGGCCTCAAAGATGCCTGAATAATGACCTGGCCCCTTTCCACACCTGATTTGAATCCTATGTGAACTTGTTGGCCCTTCTAAAACTCAAGGTTTACGTTCAGGTAAGACGATGCACCTCTTTGAACAGCATTAGGGTGAAAGTTGATAGTGAACATATCAAGAACTGACTCAATGGATGGAGGGCTTGTTGCAATTATTGAATAAGAGGGTGGCTGGTTACTAAATATATTTGAAAGGCCAAAAGTTTTGTGTTACTCAAATATGAATAAACAAGAAATTTGATAGCTACTTTTGGTGATTTAGTTGCCTAATAATTCTGCAGACATATATTCTCCAGAGCAAGTCAAAACTCACTTTTCCTAATTCAACATTCACGTTTGAGGTTCCCTTATATTTTGGATTAACTGGGAGTACGATTTGTTAAACATAAAAGTGATCCTAAGGAATAAAATTTTCCTAATACTTGCATGCAATGTATAATATACAATCTACATATAGTGTGACATGTCGCACTCCTGTCTCTCCCCTTTTTCTGGTGAATTAAGCTAAAAAAATATGAAAACATTTTAAATATAGGGTTTCCTTAGCTGTATACCAGAGGTGAGCTACCCAGATCCTGATGTATTGGTAGAGGCCCGCTTAAACAATCATTAATTGGTGGAATTTGCTGTGCAGTAGTCCCTCTTATAATGCTATTAACTGAGCAAATGTCCCTAAGCTGAAGTATACAGATATTTAGTGTCTTAACTGACAGGAACTTGCAGGATATTTTTAGAAACGTCTTAATAAACTGAGTTTCTGAGGCTGTGTTGAACTTCATAGAAGCGCGTGCGTGGGGATTGGGGGGGGGGCATCAACAAGAACTCTTATAATAAGATTCACTATGGAAACTGTAAAATAAAAACCAGAGTCTCTATTTTAATCCAGTGGCGCTAGAAATATGAATGCGGCCCATGACATCTGAACAAAAAAAGGAGCACGGGAACGAGGAAGGATCAGCAAGTCAACAACATTGCATTTTATTCAGCATAGTCTGCTCATTCAGCATTTAACAGACTTAAATTTCCTGAATGAATGATAAAGTGCTTTAATAATCTAAGATTAGGCTACATTTGTTTTTTAAATGGGCCTATGGGCTATTTATTCAGCTGTAACCTGTTGTGTGTAACGGTGGTAACGCCTACCTGGAGATGAAAATGTGGATCAAACGGTTTACTTTTACTTTTATGGACCTATCATCGCAAATCCGACCCAATAGCCTAAAAATAATTTTGGTGATTTGAAGTGGAAAATGTGTCTAGGTTCAAACTGACTGCAAAGTTTCAGATGTCTATTTAATATTAAAAATCTTGCTAGTTTCACATTTAATGTAATGTTGGCAAAACACGTAGACTACAAGCAGTTAATATTCAAAATCTCACTTTTAAACTAGCCTACATTTAGTCTCTTCAGCTTTACCACAATCACCCTCACAAGCATCTGCAACATAACTATGACAGGAATGTTCCATCAGTGCGACTAATCACAAGATGTCAAATGTTTCAGTGCAACTGATGCCAACCTGACAGCTGTCTGAATGTCCAAAAACAGTGTTATTAAGGACAGTGTAACCTACGAATTTTATTCTGAGCTGAGGATGAATCCATGATGTCAGGAAATAACTTTTTAGGCCTACATCGATGACAGATTGATCATAAAAGATCATGTTCAAGGGCTGAGATTAGGAGCGTGATGAGACACTCGGGCCAGGAGACTGGACTGTGCGCGAGAACAAGACAGGAAGATTTTTAACAGTTTTTTTTAGTAAATAGGAAATGCAGAATTATATGAGGTGTCTGAGGGTCCTCCCCCAGAAAATTGGAGCGTTAAACACTTAATTTCCTGCATGTTTTCCTATTATGCAAATAAATCTTTGTCAAGGCATTTTCATTTGTTAGTTAACATTTGTTAGTGCAAGTCATTTTTAAGAACATTAGGGACATGTCCCCAGTGTTGACACCTATAGGCATTCATCGCGATACTTCGCTTATTTAGGCCTATATACTTACCGCAGTCAAGCATCCAGATGACTCTGTTAGAGCAACAAGGGCGTCACTTTGTGTTAAAGTGGTGGGAACATATGAGCTCAGATTAGGGGTGTGAAAAGACGGGTATCATTAAACACTTCATTTCCTGCCTTCTGGCGAAAGTTTCTGCACCAATTGATGTTTTATTTATGTAATGTTTTATTTATGTAATGGGGAACACAAAATTCAGGTAGCACATTACATTTCAAATACAATCTAATGCAGTGCAGCTCCCAGGCATGTGTTGCTTTCAGATCTTTTTCTCCTGTAGATAAACGTTTCTCATGTAATATCATCCCTGCTGAGGCAACATATATGCATGCATGATTTAGTCATCCTTCTTTTGTCATGTTAAAAGGGAAAGAATGGAAACGAGAAACTGTCAAAAAGTTGCTGAAGTTCACGTTTTTGGAGTCATTTTATAATCTGTAGCTTTTTTCTTTGCTTTTTTAAGTAAGTAAAGTAGTGCGGACAAAATCAGTCATTTCAAAAAGTGGTGGGGGCGCGTCCCCACTGTAAATGACACCTATGTTTAGGCTGCAGATTAAAATTTAGCGCACAGCAGCGAGCCCGGGCTCATCCCATCTCAGATACCGACACTTTGTCAGGCTTTCTAAAAGCGTTGGTATCTGACGCCCTGGAATGAGACCGTGTTTGTGCAACGGGATCCGGTTGTGAAGTCTGTAGGCTACACCTGCTGACACATCGCTGACAGAGAGCAGTGTCTGTGAATATATTTAATAATAAATACACATTTCATGCTGCTTTCTGCCTTAATGTGATATTCAAGCTAGAGTGAGCAGTCTGAATTTAACAAGTCATGCTCAGGTGTAGCCTGATGAAGAACAGACCAGAATATGCACGCACAAAAAAGACAAACTACCCTCTTTTCATGTGAATGTGACTGTAATGTTTCAACGACAGATGGTAAAAGTGAAGAAGTGAGCACACCCGTATTTAATAACAATAAATTACGCAGCACTATGTCCTAATTTGATTTGTTTGCCAAATCATAATGTAATATCAGAGACAACAAGAATAGAATTTATAGTTTTAAACAATCTTTACTTATTTGAGTACTAACAGAATATAATAGCCTATTAATGCAATGCCTATTAAGGGAATATTGTCGTGTGTATGTGGCAGGTAATCTAATCAATGGGCCTAGATGATGACTTGTAATTTCATGACAAATAAATACAGGTGTATGTTCACTGCTTTACCTTTACCTTAGAAAGACCATTTGAAGTAATTGAAGATCCACATCAAATATAAGACTGGGGAGGAGCACTGTTTATAGGCTACTCAGTAAATTTCTCGCTACTCAAGTAATGTTTTTAGTAAGTACTTTTGTACTCTTACTCAAGTAGTTATTTTTAATGACCACTTTTACTTGAGTACTTGTTTTTGCAAAGTAACAGTACTTTTGCTTGAGTAGGCCTACAGTTTCTGGCTATTCTACCCACCTCTGCAAATATCTAAGCAGGATTTCGATGCTTCTAAAGACTTCTGCAAATGAATGCGTTCCGTTATGTGCTTTATTATCGACAGTCTGAATTATGAAATTAAATGTGTATCTGTCCACAGTAGGGGAGGAGACTGAAGAAAACCTCCTCCCGAGGTAGTAAGCTTCACAGCATCAGTTACTGATCTAGGGTTTATCTGATCTCGATCTCTGAAACAGAAAACCCAGAGTTTCCTTCATTTCAGGCTTAACATACTAAGAGTTCTCACTAATCCTGCTTTCTGAAACGCAGCCCTGCTCTCTGAAGTGATATTTTGAAAAGGAAGCTGCCGTTTGGCCTTACAATCCAAACAGGCCGAGGATCCCCACCAGCTGAAAACTTTGATTAGATCATCTACTGTACAAGTCCTCCAGGCATCAATCAGAGCTTGTATTTTATTATAAAAACCCAGTTAGCTGACAAAACACAGACCAGATGTCAGAGCAGCATATCTGATACAGATGTAAGCACTTTAAGTCATTTTCAGAACCACTCTGAAAGTCAGCTGATTGATTAAAATTTAAGATTGGAGGACTTCTCAAAACCTGTTTCAGATAAGGTGACAATTTCCGGCAAACAACAGATGAGGAAGTTCAGCCCATGGGATCCAACAGAACAAGTGACCTGAGCTTTTAGATAAATGATATGATAGGCTATGTTACAATAAAATATTTTGATTATTGAGAAATAGTCTGTTTAGTCTGAAACCGAGGGATCCGCATGTTATTGAGCAAAGATCCTTAAGCATGAAGTAGGTACACTTCTGTCAATCAGTGGAAACTATAATGTTAAAACTGTGTGACACAAATAACTATAGTGACAAAAGGGTACAATGTGAATATAATGATAGAAGTGAAATAGAAAAATAATAATTACTGACAAAAAGGAACAAAAATATTTAATGCTAAAGGTTTAGGTTCAGTCTGGTGATATTCTTAAAACTAGCACCAAATGTGAATAAATCCGCCACTGAAAGTAGTCCTAAACAAATGCTCTTTCTCTGGTTTGAATAATGTTTGCTAAAAACTACAGTGCCCAGCTGCCCGAGTGAAGCACACAAACATAAATCATTCTGCTTGGCATCACAACAAGCTCAGGTTTTACAAACAAATATAGGGTCCCCTGGTTATGTTTTATTACAAAACATTAAATGACAGCAGCACAGGGTCATAAATAGTTCTTCACTTCTTTACATCAGTGTGTGTACAGACTCTGTAGCCATCAGCTCTGTTTCACTACATAGCTTTTCCCAGCAGATGGCAGTGTAATCTCTATTGGGTGCCCTCATTGTCAGAAGCAACAATCACATTCAATGAGTTTATTATATCACTTCCTGTCTTTTGCCCAGGGTGCTCAACACAAGACTGTGTGCTTTTTATATGTCAATACATGATAATAAAAATACTGATTTTGGACACATTACATGTAGTATGAGAACTAATATTAGTGCTGGAAAACTGTACTGTTGGAACATTAGACGCAATCGGAATCAATGATTTTCACAGATTTTATCGTAGAAGTGAAGTAAATCTGTGTGGAGAGTTTTATGTGGAGTTCAACACAGAAATACGCGCTGCAGTCTTCACAGTGTTGATCTTTGAGGGAACAGAGCCCGAAATACAGGAAAATATGCTTTAAACTTTGATGCACCGCCCAATTTTATATGCTTCATAAAATAAAAGCAACTCAGTCTGCAGTAAATCAGACAGCATTAATTAACAGTTACTGTCTGGTTAGTGACCAACAACACATGTGGTCAATACATCACCAAACTACCAGCATCACCTATTCATGAAGACACTTTCTGCTGTGACTAATTCCCTCGGGTTTGGTCAGGTGTTCTTTTATTCATCAATGTGTCCTTTTTTCCTCCCTGTATCAGTGCACATGAAACTATTTTCCTACATATTTATGACTGCAGTCTCAAGACATCCTGCAGCTGCCTGCAGGGAAGAGAACTGAAGATTACTTTGTTCACACAACGAAAACTACTCCCACTGAGTTCTGTGGATTATCTAGAAAACCAAGACATTGCTGTTGAGCTCTAAATATATAAGGAAAAAATGTATGCTACCTGACCACTACAAGCAAATGCCCACTCATCAACATTAAGTCTAAATCTAAGTGACAGATCTGACCTTTTAATTGTTTAAATGATCTATTGTTTTTCTGTTTTCTGTTTTTCTACTACAACATTTTGAACAATCATCTGCTGTTGGAAATGGGGAATTCATATAACACAACAACACAACAAAACAAATCCAGTGACTGATAAAATACTGGACTTTAAACATCATCAGACAAATATCCATGCATCCATCCATCCATCTTCATCCGCTTATCCGTGTTCAGGTCGCGGGAGCAGCAGCTCTTCTCTTTCCCGAGCCACATTAACGTGGAGATATAATCTCTTCACCTAGTCCTGGTTCTTCCCCGAGGCCTCCTCCCAGCAGGACGTGCCTGGAACACCTCCCTAGGGAGGCGTCAAGGAGGCATCCTTACCAGATGCCCAGACCATCTCAAATGGCTCCTTTCAATGCAAAGGAGCAGCGGCTCTATTCAAAGCTCCTCGCGGATGGCCGAGCTTCTCACCCTATCTGTCAGGGAGACACCAGCTACCCACCTGAGGAAACCCATTTCGGCCGCTTGTACCCGCGATCTCGTTCTTTCGGTCATGACCCAGCCTTCATGACCATAGGTGAGGGTAGGAACGAAAATCGACCGGTAAATCGAGAGCTTCGCCTTACGGCTTAGCTCTCTTTTCGTCACAACGGTGCGGCAAAGCGAATGCATTTGTTTACTATTTTTATCTTTCGACAAAAATAGTAAACAAACTGGAGAATAGAATAAATAATAGCCTACAACTGGATAAGAATAATAAATAAGTCAATGGTAAACTAAGAAATACGACCTAACTCTAATTACAAACTAAAATGTCTCAATTTAGAGGGTATAAACTCGGTGGACTTTACAGGAGAGTAACATATGTTTAGTGATTTTATATTTTTTGTTTTGACATTAGAGTAAGTGGCTAACACCCCCGATTAACAACATAATCCAAACACATTATTCATCCACATACAGGTTACTTTATTATAAATTCCATGTAATCTCAGATTTGGCGTCTTTTTAAAATAAGCAACTTCTTCCTTTAACCTTGTCACTTTGGTTTAAATGACAGCTAAGCAGGTCCAGAGCAACAACACTCATAGCTTAGAAAAAACTTTGGCCCACTTAATTACAAAAGGTACAACAGTACCACAAGAAGAAAGGAGTTAACGGCTATCTGACTCCGACTTATCAGTAGCCTATTTAATTACAGTTTATCAACATCAGCTGACATACCGCCGACATACGCTTGTGGTCATAACACACGAAGAAAGATTGTAGCACCAAAACTCTTGAGTGCATTTAATTGAGAATGAGTGCATTTTATTTTCTGATTTTATTTCATTTATCAGAGGAAGAATATGTTTGTGTTTCTTCAAAAGAATAGTTTCACTTTAAATGTGGCACTAGAGGTTTGATTAAAGCAGAAGTAACAAGATTTCGAGTTTGGTCAGGTCAAAACTGTGGCTCCTCAGGTAGGGCCTACCATTTCCATCTGTCCCAACCTCAGTTTGTTCTCTTGTCTGTGGTCTGTTTTTAAAAAAAATTTTTTTATCCTTGAATTACCTGTCATCCTCCATGTTTGAGTCCAAATTCAGCTTTTGTTTTGTTGGTTTTACTGCCAGACATAAAACACTCAATGGTTGTTCTGCCTCATATACCTGGCACTGAAAAACTACACGACAATTAGTCATTACAACAAACTAAGGCACAATACGGAAAAATATTAGTACACTGACAAGACTGAAAATGTGTCATTTAATGAGAGGAGTGCAGTGTGGTTTGCTACAAGTAATAAACAACCCCGCTCCCTCGACTTCCCCAACATAATATTTCATCTAAAGCCTGTCCAGTGAATGAACTTGTGATTTTATTTTACAAGCTTTGTTTTACTTGTATTGAGCTAAATGTGAAATACAATCAAGGCCGATTCTCTGGTTCAGAGAAATAAGTATAAATCTGTGAAATGTAATGGCACCCTTCAGGGCTATTTATCGTCTTGACTTTACTATTGAGGCCGACTGTTAAAGCCTTCAGTGGAGAAATAAAACTTAACAAATATTTTTAACAAGATGATGGCAAGCCGCCATGACAGAGAACATACTGATGAAATACTGCAGATTTTATATGATAAATAAAAGGCTAGTAAATAAGATCAGATGATCCAGAAGCATGCTGGACCCTCAAAGTCTGCTGTACGGCTTAAAAAACATCCCATTTTCCCCTTACTTCTCTGGTCATTCAACCTTTCCCCTTTTCACTTTTAAATGTTTATTATTATAAGTTTAGAAAAGCTGCTGTGGGACGTTGGAAGAATGTTTTGCACTAAAAGCACCATAACATTATTAAAAATAATGACACATCTTGGTTTGGAGTTCAGTTTTCTTCGCCAGAACTAACAACTGTGTGATGTTTTAGACGTTACAGTGGGTTTTATAAAGACAGCAGCTTTTCTCCCCAGGAGCAACACAACATTACAACAAAGGAACAAAAAATAGAAAACTAAGAGCTCCAGAACATACATGGACACGCCAGAGTGCTTATAAAGACATTATGGTAGCCAATGTGTCAGGAAAATAAAACATTAAAAAGATAAATGAGGCAAAAATATTTAAAGATTTAGGCTCAAATGACAGGGTAATGTGAAAACCATTGCTGAGTATCAAAATTAAAGACTTTACACCAATTGTGCAGCAAAACGGAACTTTTCTCTTATCTCTTAAAGTGCTGAGAACCACGCACCCCACATGGAAAAAATAGGCGACACAACTTTGAATGACAAATAAAATAAAATAAAAAAATCAATTCTGAATTCACTGCAAGAATTAAAACCGAATTCTGGGATTCCCAAAATTCCCACATCTAATCTCAAACCCAGTTGCTGATTTTTAGTCTATCATTCTGATTTTTGTAATTTTCTTCAGATACAGAAGATGTTCAGAAACTAAAATAGATCCTCATGCTCCTTAACTTGTGGGACTATGTGGTAAAGCCATTAGTCACCTAACAGAGTCACTATGGTGATGTGTGGCAGCCGAGGTTTGGCTGATGGGTTTCAGGAGGCTGACGACATTGATGCTTTGTTCACACTGCAGGACTTTATTTTCAACTCTTGTCCGGTGGTCATGAGTAATTTTTCCCAGGATAACTCTTCTAGCATAAATCCCACAGCTGACTCTAATCTGAAGTGAAAATTGTGTTAAAATGACAGAATAACCATCAGAACAGATGTTGCATCTGCTTTGGTATCAGTGCTTCTCCTGCTCTCTAGGCTTTAAAAGTTTTTGTGTTATGAAAATTTGCAGTTGATATCTAGAGGAAGAGCATCCCAGTGTGTCTTTTACCTCAGTTTCACACTAAAGCAAAATATCAGTATACTTAAAGGTGTTTGGATTATTATTGTCTTATTGCATCTTAAAATGTGTAATTATTAAGAATTAAAGTGGCCTACTTTTTTGCGTATTTTTAAATAAAGAACCTGCGAGATCGTTTTGTCTACTTATCTAACAAGATGTTAGACTATCTGGATTTACATTACATCTCTTCTTGGTGATTGTGATCTGTTCTTAATTCTTGTCATATTATTTGGAAGGAAAGCCAAAAATTGTTGAAAGCAACAAACACCATTATTGACATTTAAATCTATCTCTATCCATATAACTCCACATAACTCTATCTCACCATGCAAAGGTTCACTGTTTATACATTTCTTTTTCCTTCAGCTGATTTTGCGGACTCTGGGGCATTATGATTGTGACTCGGGACATATAAATGCGGCATTCAGTGCTTTGATGTATTGTGGCTTGTGTGCACCAATTGTCGACCTACTTGACTGACCTCTGAGGGAATGGAGTCAAAGAGTACAAAGAGGAGGAAGCTATTATCATAGCTGTGTCAGACCATCAATTTCTTTGTAATCTTGCTCTGCCTTCTCTTTAGAAAAGAGTCAGGGACATATTACATAGAAACACATGTATAAATTGCACACCCAGAGCACTGACAAGGGGGTAACAAGAGTAACAACAAAAAGTAAAGTTTCTATTGAACCCCTCTTGTTTAGGTTAAATTCCTATTTTATGGCTCAGAAAGAAATAGAGGAGAAATGGATCCTGGAAGATTTTGGGTTAAATCTCTCTTAAAGCGTTATTTTTTCTCTGAAGTGCTGCTGTATTGGGTGTATTTCACTGTATCAATGGTGACAACTGACCTAGCAAGAACTATCGCTTCACCCCACTGATCTGCTGAGAGAAGTTAGTCTCTGATTCCACATGCTAATGTTTGATCTTTTCCATGGCATCATATGAGTTTTCTCTACTGGACAGCTTCTTTTTTCTGTTCGACATGTTGATACATGATTGCAATAAAGGCTATCTATTGACTGTTTTTAAGATTTTAAGATCTACAAATGAATTGCATTTTGATAAACTTTGTTTTTACGAAGCCCATTTCTTTAGCCAATTTTTTTCAAGGCTTTACTATTGGCTTTGTTCAAACAGCATTGCCTGTAACTATTTTTTTGGCCCTTAAAGTTTACCAAACCTTTGCATCAGCTCCGTCTGACAACTGGTTTTATGCCCAGTCAAGTGTTTCTTATCTGTCATGATTTGCTTGATTTCTGTCTCGATTAATAACACTGTATGCATTACATCTAGTCTGGGATACTTCAGACACTCCTGCTGCTGTTCCAAAGAGGCAAAGCATCAGGAGTGCTTATGTTATTCAGGTGAGTTTCAGCTCTTAAAACTGCACTAATCAGCAAATACAGTTGCCTGTTTATGCACCCAGCTAAAACCAATGCAGTCTAATTCAACAGCGCTGCAAGATCTTCCCTTCATAAAGGTCATAATGCTCAGTTTTTATGTTGCCAGTCTTAGTCATGTGACCATGTTCTCTCTGGAAAACAACGCAAAGGAGCCAAACTCAAGACAACAACCTGGCAGCTTTTTTGTTGATGTTAGAAAACATGTTCATGGGTTCGGCCGTTTAGAAACCCTTTTATAATACGTAGATAGCTTCAGTCCAGGAGGAAAAAGCTGCTGCCTCAGTTGAATAACATAACAAGGTCTGCTGGCAATTATTATTTAAAGTATCAATTAATGTGTCAAAAAAATTGGTTAATAAATTGAAATTGGAAAATAGTAAAAATTCTCAGCAGAAGTTCTGAGAAATCTGGAGAAATCCTCAATTGTTTTTTTTGTCAAATATTGTTATGATCAACTGATTAAGAACTTCATTAATCATTTCAGTGCTAAATACTTTATTTGCCAATGTGTGTTGCATTCAAGTACAAGTCACGAAGGTTTTCTGAGTCACTTAACACATTTTGGAGCACAAATGCTGAAAAGTTGTGACTCCCTGCAGGTTTCTGTCTTCACTCTGAACACAAATCATCAGATCACCACATGAGAGGGAAAAAGAAAATTCAAAGAAGTTACACTTATCATCTGCAGTGCTGCAGTGTGAATGGGGCCCACAAGTCCACAATCTGGTTTAACTTCACTTCAAGGTTAAACAAAGACAAAACATCTGATGCTTTGTTTGACATGCTGAGGTCCAGATTTACATCAGACCTTCCAGAAACAACACTTGGTTGGTGCGCAGTGAGAAGTCCTAACAAACATCACTATGTGCTGCAAATATCGCGTGATGAGCAGGTCAAGCTGGCAAACCATTAACTGGATGTGTTTTCAGCAGAGACCAGTGAAAGTAGCCACCTCACACTGTTCTCATTTAATTTAGCTTAAACTCCATGTGTCTGTGTGTGCTAGAAAAGTCTCAGTGTATCATATCAACAGTTTTTGATGGTGTTACATTCTATGGAGACTCTTTATTTCAGACCCTCTGTTACTTCCTGGAGCTCTGTTTATGCAACTGCTCAGCATCCTGAACTTAGGTCCAACACAGGAACCAAATCACCTGCCAGTTTTCTTATCGGGGCTCCATCAGAAAGCGTTTCTCCAAAATGAATTTCCAGTATGATTGCTGGTGGGAAATCTTGTACACATAGGAAGTTATGCGTCAAAACATTGAAATACATTTCAAGAAATCTGTCCAGAAGAAGACTGGACTCACTGCCAGATCAACTGTTGTGATTGAAAGTCATAACAAGAAAATATTACTCAAAACCTGGAATGACACACTGACATGTGATCGGTGGTTTGGTCTGCTGCCTACCTTTTTCAGACCCCCGGCAAATTCATTCACAAAAAGCGACTATCGACAGATCTAGTGACTTATTTTGGGGTGAATGTGAGAAATATACAAATGTCTATTATATTGTAGGATAATATATTCCCTTGCATGCTCCTCAGAGCAGAAAGTACAATTGATCAGATGAATATATATAAGTATTTATACCCAACATTATACCAAGTATAGTCAAGGTTGTATACTTCTGGTTTTTATTAGATATAGACTTTATTTTAATTTAAAAAACTGTAACAAAACCTTCAATCCGTTCAGCAAGCATGGATGTAGTCCAACCAAAATGAAAAATGTAGCGGGGGAACCAATGTCTTGTATTAACGACTGACAACATTCACTTTTGAGATGGTGAACAAACATCAAACCCAGTTACTAAACATCCCTCAAAAAAACTCACCCCCAACCCCATAAAATACACAGACACCCCTTAATAAAAACCCAGATCCAATAAATTTCTGAATTTAAACCCACTATCATGATAGCTGAGGGACAAAACAACACTTAAGTTTTACATTGGTAGTTATCTTAATCTAAGAAATAAAAGATTATAAAGATATAAAAAAGGGGTTCTGTTTCCTGAATTGTAAAAAGTTCAGATAACCTCAGACTACACAGGGCTGTGAATTGTTTTTTTCTTTTTTAATTAAATGTCCCAGGTTTTACAACTAGTGTAAGGAAATAACTTAAGGTAGAAAACCACTTTTTCCCACATACTTTGTATTAAGTCCTGGGTTTCAGACAGCAAAGTGATTTATTTTAAAATGCCACTGAACTGAAGAGACTCAAAAGATTTGTTCTGGAAAATTGCCTCCCCTTACCATGCACACATTCAAACACACTGGACATACAAGGCAAAAAGTAAATTTTCAGGAGTATTCAGTAAAGATGCATCATAATTCTGTCATTTATTCATATATAAAATCCTTTTTTTGTTTTTCTGCAGGGATTTTGGGCAACACATTGTATTAAATCACACTTTGATGTGTTTTATTTAAGTTTATTTACTGTGCATTACATGTAACACGCAATAAATCATTACATGTGACTGGTAGGACAACTACAGGGGCAACAAAGCATGTGGCCATTAACAATAACACTTTTAGAATGTTTTTTCTGTTTTTTTGCCCACTCAATTTTACAATTTTAAAGAATTTGAAAAATAAATTTTCTAATAATTTCTTACATTGTCTATTTTAGACTTTTAATGTGTATTTGTCTGTCTGCTACTGGTGTAGACGGGGCTCCCCCTTGACACCATTGTTCATTACTGGTGGCTAAAAACAACTTGAGATGTTTGCATTTTAGATATACAGCAAACAGTAGTTAATTTTCATTACATTCCCTAGTTTCATCGTACATTATCGACTCTGGGAAGTAATTTCACGGTTCAAGAGTGAACCTAAAAACATCTGCAGGACAGGTGGTTAAATGGTGGTATGTGCTACACAGGACCGGACTTAAAAGAAGTGCTGAAATCTCTCACATAAAGTCTCCACACTCACAAACAGGTGTTTTCACTTTTCTGATTATACCTCCTGTCTGGACAGCGTGGGCGGGACACACAAGGTTTATGGGAAAAGTGGCACTGCATGTTTATTTTTCTGTATGGATTAAAATTGTATTACTAATCATATGACAACTGAGTGTACTTTCTTTATTTTCATCAGACACACAAGGACGTACTGTGGCATCAGCCTGCAATTAGACTACAGCTCACCCACATCTCAGTGATAAACACATATTCACACGCTGTCTATGTGCAAGTTTTTAGAAAGCATCCTCAGCTGCAGTTTTCACAAAGCACAGATGGCTGGCATTGGTTGAGGGTGGGAAAACCAATAAGGGTTGTTGTCATAGTTGCTGCACTTATCCTTGTAAAAGAGATTAAAAATCTCAATGGATTTTCTTTCCTGGTAAAATAAAGGTTGAATAAAAAAAAAATAAAAAAAATAATATTGGGGTCATTTTTGCAAATTCATCATCTTCATTCAGTCAGTTTTAAAAAGGAAGGAAACAAACGGGTTCAATGGAAAGATTTAAATTGTTACCTCATTGACAGATTTTATAACAGCCATTCCTGTTCCTTGTTGAGTTATCAGCAGGATTATAACGTTTTGTGACCCTTTCAGACAAATGCACTAAAACTGCTTTCAGAGGGACTTGGATCTCTTTAAAAGAAATCTGAGCTCCTGCAATTGAAACACTGGTTGGAGGTGAAACTGTTATCCTCAGCCTCTAGTAATAAAACACCAGATGGTAAATGGACTGCACTTGTATTGCACTATTCTAGTCTTCAGACTACTCAGGGCACTTTACACTACGTGTCACATTCACCCATTCACATGCATTCATATACTGGCAGAGGCAAGGTGCCGACTGCTCATCATAAAGAAACTAATCATAATAATTCATACACACACTGATGACATAGTCTTTGGGAGCAATTTGTTTTCTTGCCTGTTTCTTGCCTTGGTGAGAGTAAAGGGCTACAGGGGGCATCAACGCCTTTAAGGCTAACATTTTTAGCCAGCTAGCTATTGTAGCTAGCTAATGCTAATGCTGCAAAGCTAATGCTACTACGTAAGTTACGCAACCTACTTACTTCCAACGGCAGGATTTTAAAATCGATTCTCTGACAGACAGGAAGCCAGTGTAAAGACCTCAAAAATGTTGACTGTGATGTGAGCCACTGATCTCATTGAGAACTTGAGCAGCTGCAATCTAAATCAGCTGCAGCTGTCTGATTGATTTCTTAGGGAGCCATGTAAAGACACCGTTACAGTAGTCAAGTCGACTGAAGATAAATTCATGGATAAGTTTTTCCAGGTCCTGCTGAGACATGAGTCCTGTAATCCTTGATATATTCTTCAGGTGGTAGTAGGCTGACTTTCTATTTGTCTTAATGTGGCTGCTTAAATTCAGGTCTGAGTCCATGACTACACCAAGTTTTCTAGCTTGGTTTGTGGTTTACATATTGAAGCTGAGCACTGACTTTTAATTGTTCTTTCTTGGCTCCAAAAACAATAACTTCAGTTTTATCTTTGTTTAATTGAAGAAAATTCTGGCGCATCCAATTGTTAGTTTAGTACAGTTACTTAGCACTCGTATGGGATCATAGCCCTCTGGTGACAACGTTATGTAAATTTGTGTGTCATCTGCACAATTATCGTAACATAATTATGGTAACACGAGTAATATGTTGTGGTCGAGCGTTTGTGTTGGTGATTTGCAGGCTGATCAACATCCCACCCCTCCTGTGACCCATGGTTTGACTGTATGTGTATTCAGAGCCAGTGAGCAATGGACTTTCAAAATAATAGTAATAATAATGATAAAATTGTGTTAATGTGCGATAAAATATTTTTTGTTGACGTTGATTAATTAATGCATTAAAGTTATAATAACGCATTAACGTACAGAGCCCTATAAAAAACAGAAGTTACGCAACTTCATTAAAAAAACAAATTAATCTTGTTTCACACGGGAACACTGGTCTCCTAGGTGAAAAGCGGATAACTTGCTATCCATCCACCCAACCCACCACCACTGAAGTAGACACGGGCCATTACATTTTACCGTAAAAGGGCATCAACCCAACAGCAAGTAACTGTTCCTTTGTGCAAGGAGGTACATAAGGAGCACTGTCAGAGCCCTACAAAATGAACTCCAGCGCTCCAGGGCTACTGGTGTGCATGTTTCTGTCCAAACTGGCAGAAACAGACACTCCATAAGGAAGATATGAGGGCCCGTTCTCTAGTGGGATCTACTCTCATAGCCAAGTACCGTGCAGCTTGATTGAGAACACTAGAAGGTGGATGGTAAGGTCCACCTTCAGCCCCCTTTTACATTCACAGATGAGAGCAGGTTCACATATAGATTCACATTGAGCACATGTGACAGACGTGAAAGAGTCTAGAGAACCCATGGTTAACATTATGCTCCCAGCGACATCATCCAGCATGACAGGTTTGGCGGCGGGTCAGTGATTGTATGGGGACATATCCTTGGTCATATCCTTGGCAAGTCGCACAGACCTCTTCCGTGTGCTAGCAAATGGACCCTGCTCCAACTTGAAAGCAGGATTTCTCAGCCAAATAAAAATCACAAGGACACCAGTGATATAGATGCAAGGCAGCTAGTGTGACTATTGGATTAGTCCAAATTGTTGTTTTTGCATTTCTCAGAAATCCTAGAGTGAGGAAACAAGCATTGTCCCGGTTCAGGAACTGTATCCTCCAAAGTCCAGATTTCTGGGTGGAGTGCATCATAAAAGGGCTGGAGAGGTCTGCCTAAATTCAAGGGACTCCTTAACATTGTTTGCCAGTTGTCCATCCTTTGTTTAAGTGAAATCGCACAGCCTACCGTCAAACAGGGAAAGTTTTGATTTTTGAGTTGACAAATGTCCAAAAGCACCATTAGCATTGGTCTCTGTGAAGCTACAAGGACTCACTGAGCCGGGTCAGCCTGGACTGCAGGACACAAGTCACATGCCAAGTACCACAGAGGGTCCTGCTCCTGTATTAGGACAAAGTGAGAGGGTGGAAAAGATTTGTAATGTATCACGCAATAAGAAAGCTGCCCTCAAATGAAGCTTTAATGAGCAATTCAGGTCTGGCCAATGTTCTTAGACAGCTCATTATTCCCCGTGTGGCTGGCATCCCACCAGATCTACATCTGCAGCAAAACTGGCTTTCGTCTTCACGTCTTGGCCGTCCTTTGTCCCTCTCTGCCCAAGTAGAACTGTCAGTGAGTCTTATATCTGGTTACACAAAAACAATCTGTCTAAATGAAAATTGAATGCAGGCCTTGGAAAAAGCTCGGGCGTATGGGGGTTATTATGAATGAACTGTGAAAATCAAGTGAGCTGTTTTTTAAAAGTGAGAGACTAAAAACCCTATTTTCTTATGTTTTATTGTTTTTTATATGATGAGTGGGGTGCACTTTACATAAGATGTTTCATGTGTTAGCACAATTTCAGGCCTGAATGTATTTGAGTTAACAAAATCGGGCGCCAGACATGCAATCAAGTATGTCATTAATAACTCTGAAGTGCAGTTTAGGCCAAACTTCTCTTCTTTTACTTCTCTGATTAAGAGATGCTTCTAAATAATCATATTTTAAAAATAAATGTAAGGGCAATTCTAAGGGATAACTTCATGAGAAAGGTTGTAACTAGGCCAAAAGGTAGTTTTGAGCAGATATTTGTTTTTATTATTATTTTCATTGTTTTTCACTTTTAACAGATTTATTAATCTCAAAGCCATTTCAATTCACATTTTATAATGTCATAAAAGTGTCAATTGACCAAATGTCCCAAAAGGAAGTTACCAATGTAACTGAAGGGTTTCTGTGTGAGAGTGTGTGTATGGGGAATTCAGTCTCAAACTGATGAGACTGGAGGGTGTGTTGAAGAGACATAGAGTTCAGGCTGGGAGAAAAGCTAATGTCCAACAGAGTGGTAATATGAGACCGTTCTGTGTTCTTGAAGTGGGGAGAAAGAAGTGCAATAAATTATTATTAGCAGAGGGGTAATGTGGAAAAGCTACAACATTATTTCTTGGTTAGCATCTGAGACACTTTAAAAAAATGCAGTCTCAACCATTAGAAACCAAAAGAGTAATGAATTCAGTAAGAAGATCCAACAATATGATTCTCCAAGTACTGACCTGTTCCAATCGAACATCACAGGAGCCAAAAGGTTAAGTGATCTATCCAATCAGTTCTTGGTGTTTGCTGGCAACAGTCGTCTGGTGCAGCTCAGGGATATTCACAGCTTGCTGTGACTTACAACAGACGAGAATCAAAATGGATATAAACTTGCTTGGCCTATAGTTTACATGTGGCTCTAAATTCTAAGTCATGCCTCTCTTCCCCGCAATGTGGCTGTCCTCTTTCTTCTCCGTTATGCTGCTCCCACTCCCTCACAGGTGTTAGCAATCCTCTGCTGTGCAGTAAAGGAGCAGTCTGCTGTTTCTTTTGGGGCTGGCTGTCAC
>JAPMOB010234850.1:176-15140 GCA_029875015.1 Lepomis gibbosus | reverse complement strand
CTCTGAGTCACCTGACCTGAAGTTCAATGATAGCTGTTGTTTCTGCTCCATTTTCAGTTTGTTTCATTAAATAAAAACGACCAAAAAACAGCGATTAAAATCAGTTTAGCTGGCAGTTTAACCGAAGTTGGATCGAGTATTTAGTATTTCCTAACCTGAGATAAGAAAGGATGAAGTAAGATAAGACAGGATTCCTAAAGTTCGTTAGAATATACATATATAAAAAATTAAAATTAAATAAAACAATAAGCGCGTGTGTGTTAAAAAAATAAAATAAATAGAAAAGTAATACGGTAAACTTTCTGTGACACAGCCCCAGGAGGACATCTGAGGTTTTGTCTTTAACCTCATTATTTAAAGCCATGTTTAACGTGAACATCCAACATGTTAACACTGAAGATAAATCATAACAGACAGGCGTCCATCTTTATTTCATAAACTATGTTCTTAAATCTCACACACACAGTTCGGTGTCATGCAGACAAAACAGCAGGCCGTCACTCTGCGATAAACTACTTTACAGTTTCCTGTAACGGCACTTTGAAACCAGCTTAACCTGATTGTGACGCAGCAGCCTGTCTCAGACGTCTGACGTCCTCCATGTGTTTCTGCAAATCAACACTTCTGTTCTGTGGCTGCAAAGTGTTTGTCAGCAGATGCTTTCCTTTAATGTTTGACCACTTGCTGTTATTTTTGCTGATAAATATCAGAAGTTGGTGTCACACACGTCTGCTGCTTCTTGTAAACAAGGAAGTGAGATTGCTGACGTGTGACGTCGGGAAACGGCGTTGGTGGGTGAGAGTCGCCAAGTCGAGCTGAACTCACAGGGACTTGTTGAATTTGTGTTAACAGCTACAAACACGACGTTGCGAAATCCTGGAGTGGCTGTTTAGTTATGGAGGCCGTGAAGGCAACATTTAGTGTCCGACTGCAACACTTTGCATGAACATTTGCACACAGTCAAATCTGTGTGACGCCTTCAATTTGCTCCTTTAGTCAAACCAGCATTTCCAATCACACTGAGCTGTTTCGCTGATATTTTTTACAGACTGGAAACACATTTATGATGATAAGTGTGGTAACAGACACAGCATGCAGCCTCATCTTTATCTGTGTTTCCTGTCTTTAATAAAGAGGTTTGGGGGTTTTTAAGAGGCGATGGACTTTATAAAAAGTCTACAGCACTGAGACTGTGTCCCACTTCTGAATCTGAAGGTCACTTATCTGCCGAGGCTGCTCACCGACTCTCACCTGACTGACTTTTCTTCTTCTTCTTCTTCTTTTTCTTCTTCTTTAGTTTGACTCTCAGGAAGTTGTTCCTCTCCTTTCTGTCCTGTCCTCCCGC
This sequence comes from Lepomis gibbosus, assembly GCA_029875015.1. NCBI lineage: Eukaryota > Metazoa > Chordata > Actinopteri > Centrarchiformes > Centrarchidae > Lepomis > Lepomis gibbosus. The sequence goes on along the minus strand of JAPMOB010234850.1, from coordinate 13,795 downwards.
TTTCTCCCCCCCGTCTTCCTTCTTCATGTCTGCTCACAGACGGGTAAGAAAAACGTTGATTTGGTTTCCACAATACCGGAAATTTAGTAGTCAATACCAACACCAGTGAAATTGATACCCGATTTGACACCCCGGCAAAAAACAAAATCCCATTTACTTCAACTTAGGCTCCTTTAATAAAAACCTTTGAACATTACAGAGAAGAACTAACAGCTGTGAAAGCTGTGAGAGGAAGTCCAGGACAGATCAGAGGTGGTTTGAGCAAGTTATTGAAATTACAACCTTCCGCTGTGCATATTTAATTAATTGATTAATTTTCGTCTCACAGCAAGAAGGTTGTGGGTTCCAACCCCGCCTTTCGCCCAATGTCAGCTGGGATAGGCTCCAGCCCCCTCGCAACCTTGTACACGGGATAAGCGGTTGACGATGGATGGATGGATGCTCTGAACGCTTTTTACAAACTCACAGGTGTGAAATGTACGGAGCCCCCCTGGTGACATTGATGAAAAATATATTAATTTGAGGCCTCAAATTAATAATTCGTGACCACAAATTATTATTTTGAGGCCTCAAAATATAATTCGTGACCACAAATTATTATTTTGAGGCCTCAAAATAATAATTTATGGCTACCAATTATTAAGGACATTAAATTATTTCGTGGCCACGAATTATTAATTTGAGGCATTAAAATAATAATTCGTGACCACAAATTACTATTTTGAGGCCTCAAAATAATATATTTTTCATCAATGTCACCAGGGGGGCTCCGTAGTAATGTTTCAGGGTGTTTTATTGAAAAACAAAACAGTTAGTGATGATTGAAATGGAGCGTATTGCACTTTTCTGGCAGCCCCTAACTCCTCCTACAGCGACAGGCTCGTTGGACAGACACTCAGATCTTAGCGCTGCAAACTGCATCGTCATCTTTGATGATTTTCAGGTGATCTACAATGTGAAACGTCTGCCTAAATTAGCTCTCCAACAGATCGCAAAACTGGGAGAAACAGAGCTGTTGAACAGACGTCAAATGTTATGCTGTACATTAATCTGACTCGCCATGTCCCACGTACTGGATCTCCGGTACCAGGGTTGTGTTACAATACGAGTCTACAATCAATAAATCCACAGGAACACTCGTAAAAAATTTCCCGTGCAAGCTGTTAGCAACAAAATGTTGCTAACAGCTTGCACGGGAAAATGACAGAAAATAAAAATGATTAATTAACGACAAAAAGGGACAGAGAAAGGTGGCTCCACTCTCTGCTTGCCTGTCCACTAAGGTAACTTCACAAACTCTGCTGAGAGCGTTCCCCGGCAATTACAAGTGCATGCGGAAGGTAAAAGGTGATAACCGTCTATTCCTCTAATATTACCAATGTAATATAAATGCACTCTTAATTATGCACACATTTTAGATAGTCATACAACAAGTCTTTGCTTTGCTGTAAATATTAACTGCATCGATCTCCCTCAATATAACTGAATCATGTAAATTACCGTTTAACACGTGAATTAAAATGATTTATTTCAGTTAACTTTATTTAGGCTCCTGCAGTGGATATTCGTCATTCACCGAACATCCAACGTAAAACTAACGTCCAACTTGAAACTGACTTCACCGCGGTCCGTTCTTCCACAGGGAGGAAATTTGCATTAAAAATAAACAAACGTGGAGGAGAGTGAAGTTTACTCAGAACTGGATCATACTAAACAGGAGGACCTGCGGCGCTGAGACATGTCTTCAGAACGCTGACACCGAGGCAGCAGTTCTCGTGACATCCCTAGTGTACGCACAAGCACGGCCGTCCTACCTGTTCCTACGGCGCTGCGCCCTCTGTCGTCACGGTGACGGGTGCTGTTCTGGTCCTCGTTCTTCCTGTCCGACGTGAAGTCGCTCCCCTTAGAAGATGTCCGCTTCCTCCTATGACAACGACAGTTAGCGTTAAACACAACTTTTGCTAACTTCCCGTAAAGCTCCAGTTCTGGGAATTTGAGCCGCCGACCAACCTCGGAACCTCCTGCTCGCCGCCGCCTCGCTCGTCCAGCTGCTGGTCGGAGTGGTAGTACTTGATGTGGTAGTGGAGGAGACTCGCCTTCCTGAACGACTTGGTGCAGCCTGCTGCAGGACACTTGAAGGGGTTGTGGTCCAACTCAATGGAGAGAATGGGAGGGGGCTGGTTCTTTATGACCCGGTACACTGAGAGAGGACAGCAGGGAGGGAGGTTCAGGCAGGGGGAGGAGTCAGACTGGGTGTTAAAACTCAAAATGTGAAAATGGCGTCAGGTGGTCACAATGGTACAATTTTAGATTCTATATAAATTCTTGTACATCTGCAAATGGCATTTAAAATATATGAGAACTTCTTTAGTTAAATGTTGTAAGAAAACATGTTTATAAGAAACTCAAAGTAGGGCTTCATAGAAAATGGATCGACCACCAAACCCAGGTCCTGTATCAGGCCTAAAAAGAACCGACCTCGGACACAGAATCCTGCTCCAAACTAAACTGAGAAGTTGGCAGCGCTGTAATGTGTATTTGTGTTGTACATAGTTTGTGTGATGTGGTCTTACATGGTTCTCTGCTGAACTTGTGTGTGGTGGGCAGGTGGGCCTGACGCTCCAACAGGACGTCTGAGAGAAGCAACAGAGAAAGCATTTCGTTAGGATAGGAGCACATGAGCAACTAAAGAGTACACAGCAGCTTTTTAATATTGTTTTGGCCCAAATTTGTCCCCCCTTTCCCGCCGCACAGTACCAGCTAAGCGGTTTTGGTGTCTAAGTATTGGAGCACGTTGCTTCAGTGCAGCCGTGCCGAGTTGTCTTGTATTTTGGGCCAATAAAATAATTACACGGCGGTATCAGATGCGCACCTCTGTCGATGTGGGCGGGGTAAGCGGGAGCTGGCTGCTTGGAGTCCGCCGTGACGGGCTCATTCTGATCCCCGCTGCTGCTGCCTGGGAGAGGAGCAGATCGTTAGCATTAGCAGCAGGGTCGTACATGACAGCAGCAAATCAATAATACGTCACGTTTATTCGATTATATAAGAGGCAGGTGCTGATGATGTAACTTACTGTCATCTGTTTTCTTCTTTGCTGGTGGACTGGAGGATGAAGGTTCTGCCTTCCTCTTCCTCTCCGCCTCCTCCTCAGCTTCTTCTTTCTCCTCTAATGTCACCTTCTCCTCCATTTCCTCCTCCTTCTTCTTCTCCTCTTCCTCCTCATCCCGTCTCTCTCCACCTTCCTCCTCCTCGCTCTCCCCTTCCTCCCATCCCTCGCTTCCCACCGCGCTCTTCTCAGATCTGGACTTCTGTGTTAGAAAAAAACAAAACAAAAACACAGACTCGATGAGCTTGAGTTGTGATTGGTGAAGCCAATCAGGTGAGGACCAATAGGAGGGTAGTATTTCTTACTTCTTTAAAAGGCTTGACCTTCGTGGGCTTCACAGTCCGAACCACGCCGTCATAGAAACGCACTGTGTAGGAGTCTGACACACACACACACAAACACACCAGGTTTAGCAGCTGGGAGTGACGGCTGATACAGATGTACAGAGAGCAGGACGAAGGACAAGTCACGTGTAATCCTGCAGAGTACAATCTAACATGTTAATCTGAGCCTGTAACGTGTCGCTTTACACGGAAACAGGGCGGGTTACAGATCGTCAGACGGGATTATTCTCTACAGCGGTGTTTCCCATTAATTAACCTAACATTGGTGGCCAGAGTTTTTAAAGTGAACTGAAAATATATTAACATTAAAGACTTCTAACATTGTGTTTTGCACCGCTGCTGTAAAGAGTTGTAAAGAGAGACGGAGAGCGACGGACTTCACATGACAGGATTCACAACTTGGATTGGTTTTTCTGAAAAGATGTTTTGATTCTTTTGATAAATAATCAGGAACGGACACATTCGGACTTAACGAGAGCTTCAGAGGTAACGGGGGNGTCGTTTTCCTCTCTTGCACCAGACAGGTAAATCTATAAGAATCAGACTTTGGGGCTCGTTGTTTCCGTTAAAAGAACTAAACAGTGTTGAATTGTGGAGAATCTAACCGATCTAACGATGTTCAGCGTGTCCACACAGACACATTGATCACACGTTTAAACATTAATATTTGTATTAACGATCTGAGCAGCTGAGCAGCTAAAGCGGCGACCCCGTGGGGTTTAAGAGGTTTTACACATCCAGAGAACTTCTGTAAAAACCAGACCAGGCGTCTAATGGAGACCTGCGTTTATGTGTTCCCACAGCAGGCCAGTCAAGGAAGCAGGCGGCTGTTTGGGTCTCGGCCATTAATTGAAGTTTTACAGCAGTGTGACCACCAGAGGGGGCGCTGCAGCTCCTCTGTCAGCAACACTGCAGCACCACAGAACAAAACATCAGCTGACCGCAGAGCTACGCTGAGTTACTCTCGGTAGCTCTCACGCTCAGTGTTCCCAGTGAGTTGGTCTTTTCTGAGCAAGTATGAAACAAGTTACATTAAAGTGAAATAACACGTTAGGGAAATTACTTATTCTATAGTGTGTGTTTATGATCAAATGGTTTACTAGGGCACAAGAATGCAAAGTTCTTCTCACATCTAGCCTCTTTATTTTGTTTTTTAAGTGCACCAAATGAATGCATGCCCTTTTTTCTCAGATCATTGGTGCTCAAATATATGTGCCACTGTGCCGAACCGCTGGTCAGCGATGAAATGAAGCCAAAGTATAGTCCAGGCTTCACGTGTCAGATTTGCCTTTTACCTCAGGCAGAGTCTGACTCTCAGGTTTACCAAAACGCAAAACTCTATTTGAAATGTTTTTGGGGGAGTTTCTCTTAAATTTCTCTGCACCGATGTAAGAACAGCCGCAGTCCACAAGTGTTTTTAGGAGTTTGTAGGAATGTGCAGTAAGGCTCAGTGTCACTGAGTGATGATTTACTTTTATCAAGTATTTAAATGTTTTCTTTAAAAAATGTATTTTTTTGTCTAAATATTCAGTTTAAAGCAGCAGAAACAACTTGATAAAAGCCAATAAACGGACTAATTAATTCAGCTCGTCTGCACAGGAACAGAGCGTCGGGTGTAAAAGGTGAAACGGAGCCTCACCGTCCCGGTTGACTCGGAGGATTTTGGCCGGATAGAAACGACAATCCGTCCAACAGGCCAGGACCTTCGTACCCGAAACAAACATCTGAGACAAGAGAAGGAGAGAAAAGTGTAAAGTCCGACAAAGCAAACAGAGAAGAGGAGGAACGACGGCTGACACTGCGACAGCATAAACATCCTTTCACATCTTGGGACAGAAAGCGTTTAAAGTACCGGCTGTGAACACGGCGGGTTCAGGCCCTGCCTCCTCAGGCTGACTCGCTCCAGCGGCCGCAGGTACGGCGAGGTCCAGTGAAACCACTCGTCATGCCGACGGCTCCACTGGCGGTAGTGGACCAGGACCTGCTCTGTGTCGTAGTCGATCTTCTCGATCGTGGCTTGGTACCTGACAGGATAACAACGCGAAGCAGGATGAGATTTTAAAACGATTTAAAAACTGTCTTTCTAAAAGATAAAGTGAACAGAGTTTGATTAAAACACAAGTAAATCCGATTAACACTAATTTAAAGGATAACTTCTGTATTTTTCAACCTACTTTGCCGTGTTTTTGTCTGACTGGGACAACAGCACATTTTGAAACTGAGTGAGCGCGACAGGCTCAGATTGTTATTACAGCTGTCAGACAACATTATTGAAAGGATCCCTACAGAGAGACATTTTTTACAGAGTGAGATCTGTTTTGCTTAACTCCCCATATCGCTCTCGTTAAAGCAAACCTGATAAAAACTATAATTTCACCTCTCAGACCTGCTGCTGCCTCTATCGACAGACAAACTACTGGTCCTGTCCAAGGCAGCGGTGGACCAGCACCTCCTGTGTTCTGAAAGGTTAAATTACTGTTTTTCTCAGTGGAGTCTGGTGGCTTTGATGGAAGCAGTATAGCAACTGTTTCTTGTTAAACAAAAAGGATCTAACTCTTTATTTACAAAAGGTTCCTTTCCATAATCTAACCCTTTAAGCCAGAAACATCATTTTAAATAGCGCCACACATTTAGAAGCGTGAATGTCTGAATTATCCATCTTATTTTTTATTATGTCTGTGTGTGTGGTCCAGACCAGTTCTTGTGGCGGTCTCGGGCTTCTAGCTGAGCTCCGACCTCGAAGGTGATTCCTGACCGGTCAGGAGGCGTCTTCATCTGGCACAAACAGAGACAAAATAATATTTAGATAAATTTACTATTAGTAATGAATCATTTTCATATTTTTAATCTGTCAGCAAAACCTCCAGGTAACTTGTTTACAAACATTTAACACTACTGTTAGAGCTAATACTTGTTTATTTAAGCCCTCAGCAGGAATCTGTCCAACAACGTCAGCAAAACACAGAACAGTAAGACAAAAAGTGCTACAAAGCAAGAACGCCGTCGTCTCTCCTGCGTATCTGTGGGACGTTTCACCTCTTTGTTTGTCCTAATCGAGCCTCTAACGACGCACCGGCTCATTGTTGTATATCTCCAATGACTACAGAGCTCTGAATGATGCAAACTGCAGCTGAACCAAAACGCCTGAAGCTCCCTGTTACTTGCAGGCTCGCCGTCGCGCTGACATATTCTTGTGAACATGCCGATCAATTCTGCCCGCGTCAACGCCTGCCCAAATCCATAAGCGAGGTCCAGAAGGGGGCCGGGAGGGAAATCAAGCAGTAAAGTAGACTTCTGCATTTGAATTATGCCTTTATTCTAATGAAAATAAAAGTTTTTATAACAGCAGGAGTCAACCATTAAGAAATTGATTATAAAAGGACCCAGTTCCATTTAATTTCAATAGAAATCAGCTAAATGAATTTTCAATTTTTTGCTGCACATTGTCTTCTTATTTCATCAGTATCATGGTGCTTGCATGCTTAGCACACTGAATCAGCCATTTTGTACATTAGCTATGGGCTAAATTTCACCTTTTACACCTGATGTTGTGTTGTTCTACATTTGACCTCAATTAATTAGTTGATTAATTGATTCGTCAGTCCACAAAAAAAACTGTTTTGGCAATTCTTTTATCTTTCAAGGCGCTGATCAAGCTTTTTCTTCTGCTTTATAATGAATATTTGGACCGCTGTTCGGATTAAACGAGACATTTGAAGACGTCACCTTAGACTCTGGGAAATAGTGATGGGTAGTTTTCATCAGTTTATAGACAAAACTTTTAAATAGTCCATTAAAAAAATTAACATTAAGTGATAATGAGCTTTACTTTGGCATTCTAACAAATTCCACAAAACACTGATGGACTGCTGTTAATCAGGTGGCCGGTTAATCTGGCTGATATCTTACAACTTGTGACACACTGTCCCCGCTCTCCCCACTCTAAAATCACAACCCAATGTATTTTTCTATTCCATTTATTAAAATAACTTCCATCTGAAACAACATGTTACTGGCTGAGATACAAGATTGTATTGCAGGAAAAATGGGATTATACACGACTGTTCTTTGTTTTGATCTCGGCATTAAATATTGGCCATCGGCCACTGAATAACTTGTTCCGGTCGACCACCATTGTACGTAGCCTTTATTATTCTTAATATATTACTTAACTATAACTTACTATTAATATTTTCAGCTCTTACTGTCAATAAATCTGATTCTGTAATTAATTTTCTTTTATTCTGGCACTTAAATATTAAAGTTAGAATTAAATAAAAATAAAAATATGATTAACTATTTATTTTTAAATAGTGGCATCCATTAACTTCCATAGATTCAGCTTCAAAATAGATTATTCTAATTAAATTTAACTGGGGTTTTGTTGGCGCGGGAAACAAACGTTTAGATTGCCAATGCAAGTATTAAATAAAAACGCGTCAGTAAACAACAACAGTCAACTGATTGTTTCCCCAAAAAGCGCGTGACCGGTAACAGCTGTTACATTATGAGGTCGGGAGCGCGCGCATCTGCATCCATCTTCGTCCCGCTGTTGAAAAGTTTCTAAACTCATAATGAAAATAAACGTAGAACAAGCGCTTAAAGTGGAGATGTTTTAATTTAAAAACAGGATTAAGACGATATTAGAGATGTTTTAGTAACTTTAAAGCTTAATTTACGTCTGCTGTTACGTTCCGTACTCTGAATTATGAAAAAAACCTCACAACACTGTGAGTGAATCAATGAAAGCAACTGACATTTCTGTTTCTGGTCCGTTAGCTGTGAGAGAAGCGGATTGGTTTACGAGACTCCGATTACGCTTATTCTGAAATGCCATTGGCCGCCCGAGCTGTCAGTCAAACAGAGCAGTCCCGCCTCTCAAGACATTTGACAGTAGCTAAAATGCTAACGCGATCAGTTAGCCTCAAAGAGCACCAAAACGCAATGACACAGGACGAAACGCAAACTGCTTTTAATATTATGCGTTCGTAAACTCCGTCGGCAGTTAAACAGGGACGACCAAACGTTAGGAGTCGTTCTTTAGGCTCGTGCAGTTAAACACTTCTTCTCTCCATTGACTGACTTCACAAGCTAACGCGGCTAACAGTTAGCCTGCCGCTGTTAGGCTGGAAAGTCACAGTGACAGCTGCAAGCAGAGGGAAGTTTCATGTCGACAAACGAGCTGTCATGGAAGCGGGAACCTTTATAAACCTGCCACCGCTGTTTAAATGTCATTATGAGCGTTAAATGTGTAAATAAGTATCACAAAAGCTTGTTTACCTCTCGCGCTACTTCTGCGCTGCACTCTTCATACTGGAATGGCTGCAGAGCGCATGCGCGAGAGGAGACGTTCATGGTGGTTTGTTATGCTGCGTTCCAGGCAACTCGGAAGTGGGAAATTTCCGACCTCCAACTAGAAAAACTATCCTGGAACCCCACTTGAAGTCGGATTTCCTACTTGTGAACTTGGAGAAAAAATTTGTACCCCGACTTCACGAGTAGCAGCCGAATGACGTCACAAAACAATGTCAGCGCCCGTGGAGGCGCACACTGTAAATGATAAAGCATAAACTAAAAGGCAACAAAACGTATATTTGCATGTAGTTGAATTAAAATAATACATACAATCATATAGTAAAACCTGTTCTGCATGTATATTTATGTAGAAACATGTTTTGCACATTCGGTAGCTGGCTACGGTAAAGAATCTCATAAAGTCATCTTTTCTGCATAAAAGTTATTGTTAAAAATGTCAGAACATTAGAAAATGTATCCTACAACACTGAGGGGAACACAGAACTAGTAACGTACTGGCTATTTATGTCAGTTGTTGCAGTTAAACTGCCATCCTTTTAATTAACACCTAAAGCACGGCTGAGGGTGCAACTGTGTGCACACTTTGTCACGGTCAGCCATGGTTTTCGTTCATTTTCGGCGTCATGCACCACCATGCACCTGGAACGCTTTGATGTCAGAAGTTGGGAGTTTCAACTGGAAAATATCCCAGTTACGACCGGTCTCGAACGCGCCATTAATCTGTGTTTGGGTTTCTACCTACACAGTCTATGGTTTCTACAGAGCCGATCAATCAGATGTATATCTTTTATATCTTATTTATAATTTATTGTTTATTTTTATATCTTAGAAATCTAGAAATCTTATTTACTGGAGCCTCGTTTTTTAAAATAAAACAATGTTGCTGTGGAAACTGTCAAACATGCCCTCTGCTTAATATTATTTGATTATCTGTGTTAAGGCATCACACAAGTCAAACGGGCTTTTAAAGGGACCTATTATGCTTTTTTTACATTTTCTGGCATTTCTAGTTTCAAATAATGAATTAAAAGTATTTTTAAACTGTTTTTTCTACTAAGGGCTCAGTATGACTTACGTGCTGGATTTCTATATAAGGTCATTTGCTCCAGGCAGAGCGTGCTGGCCACGCCCACAAAGAAACATGCAGCCCTATCCCGCGGCCACCTGGTCAATGGCCAATCAGAAGACAGGGGGGCCTTAAAGAGACAGGAGCATCTACAGCCTGTTTCAGCTAGATGCTGAAATGAAGACCTGCATGAAGCTCCAGTATAAGATAGAAAATTATTTTATTGAACTTTGACTCATACATAACTACAATAAGGGCTGGAATAATAGGTCCCTTAATCTCAACTTTACTCAAATCACAATGAAACTTTACAAGCTAAAGGTAAACATAAAAGCTTTTTTTGAGTACAACTTTTTATGTTTTTATTTTCAATATGCAAAAGAGGTTTCAATCAAATATGCACTGATTTGCATATCACACAAATCCGTTTTCCAGCACAGTGATAAGACTCCGATGGATTTATTTGGTTTTATTGTGATATAATATACCAAATGGCCAAACATTAACAGAATGGTTTATCAAAATATATTTTTTTATGGGTCTATTCAAAATATATAAGTATGATGGACCCTTTCCCCCCACATATTTACAGATAAAATGCCACTAAAAGTGAGAATGAAACAAGATCTTTTAAAAACCCTCTGTAAATGTCTTGCTATTCAGACATGAGAGTAAAGTTATGATGATTTAACAGCCTTGAAGGGTGAGGAAAATGACTTGGCGGACAGGAAACTTGTCATTTTGAGAAAATGGCTCTTATAAATAAGTCAACACAACAGAAACACTTAGTTAACGTCATATCGTTTATAGATATCTGATATAAGGACTAGCTAACATTGTGCTCTAGAAAACAAACTTGATAACGAATAAATATTTGCTGCCTCAATTAAAAAACAGCACTATCATGAAAAGCAGATATTGGTTGAATCCCACTTGATATGTTTGCTGTACTCCTGACCTAATGACTATCTAATAAAAACTAATGTAGCCCTGATATTTGTTCCAGAGTGACTCCTAATAAAACGTGACCATTTACAGTATGAGGAGCTGTAAAGTGAAACGAACCCTGAAGTGCTTTAGAGGCCACGGGGTCGTTCAGAAAATGGTTCTAGATTAGGACTAGGTCTCAAAGCCAGAACCAAAGTCAGAAATCCTTGAGTAATTGTGGACTAAAATATCGCAACTTAAACAGGCAGGTCAAAAACATGAATACTAGCTGAACACAGAAAGATTCAAGAGGATTCATGTCCAGGTGCGGCTTAAAATACACAACTGTTTTTTACCATTTGAACCTTCTCTGGTCCTGACGTGGAGAAGCAGCATTTAGAGGCTCTGCATCACAGAGGTGGAACAAATGTCCTGGAGACGGAGGACTTGTTGTGACTTTGGCTTCCTTTAAAACTTTTATGTTCTCCACCAACATCAGCTCTGAGTCTTTCTGTTTCTGTTATTTCACCCTTTAAAAGTGTATTCTAATGAATCATTTAAATATTTTCTGCTGTATTAACTCTTTTTACTTTTGATTATGTAGATGCACTTTGAATTTTTGCCTTGCTTGTGAGCTGTCTTTCAGGAGGATTATAAATATCCAAAGCACATTTCATGCAAGTCCAGCTGTTGCTTTTGGATTGTACCTCAACATGCACGCAGGAGTTAGAAGAACAGACTGACCCACATGATAATACGCAGGTCAAAAACAATAATACAGCCCAAACTGTTACAGGTACATATTTATCTAGATCCCTGTTAGCTGCTCCAGACATGAGGCTGCTCCTCGGTTTCACATAACAGACATAATAAGTTATTAGAACCAGCAACAGAAACACCTCAATGTATTTTGTAGCTCGACTGTTTTGCGGGTTATTTTCCCTTTTGGTGGAGAACCATCAAACACACATGTATAAGCCCCCCCTCCCCTCACCGACTCTGTGAGGAAAAAGTAAAGACACACTCCATAAGGCATTTAAAAGAGAGGGCAGGTGTCAGGCTCAGCTGAGCAGGTGAGGGGCCAGTCGAGGGTCTCGTTTCAGCCTCTGATCCAGAACTCGGTACTTCTGGGGAGCCGCTTCCTTGTGCCTGGAAACCATTTGGACAAAGAATTAGCCGTCGGATCAAAGCAGATTGTTCATCTTCTGCAGTAACAGCAGAAGAGATGCTTCTATGACTTTAAACTGTTAAAATTAAATGACTGGATGATCTGTGTGTGTGTGTAGGTACATGCTGAGCCGCTTCTTGGCGACGAGTATCTGTAGTGTTTTGTCAGAGCAGTAGTTCTGGTACTCTTCCTCCTGCTTCCTCGTCAGGCTGGGCTGGTTCTTCTGGTACCACTGCTGTTTCCTCTGCAGCTCCTGCGTCTCCTGAACACACAGTTCAGCCTCCTTTTTAATTTACTGAACCACTCGTTTCCAGATGTGGGTATATGAACTCTAAACATATTTAACATACACATAAACCCATCTGCTTAAATAAAACCGGCTGAGCATTTTACATGAGACAACATGTACGGCTGCAACTAAAGATAGTGATTAATCTGCCACGTATTCAGCGCCACTTCATCATTTGAGTCACTCTTGAGTCCGGCGGTTTCATGAATCAATAAAAGATCCATCAATATGTCTGTCACAGTTTCCCAAAGCCCAAGGTGACTTTAAAGAAGCTGGAAGAATTTAGACACTTTCTTCTTAATGAAATGACTCAAAACGATTGATCAGTTATCAAAACGGTTGGCGATTCGTTTAACAACTGACAACTAATCGACTAACGTTTGCAGCTCTAACCGTGTGACGTGAACAGACCTGTACAGTTCTTCTTCCACGGCGTTTTACAATCAGGCTGTTTCAGATGTTTTAAACAGACGGCAGAATGAAAACCTGTTCTATGTCACATATCTATAAATATATAGTTTCTGTGCTGTTTGGTAGGCGTGTGACCTTTATGGTTTGGGTCTCTGCTTTGCTGTTGGTTGAGTTAAACCTTATTTATATTTATTTCTGCCCTGAATGGCTGTGAAGTGGCCTGAACTACGACGAGAGGTCAACCTCCTCAGATCTCAATCTACTCTGGAGTCAGACGGTGCTATGACGGTGGATAAGATGTTGGTTAGTTGTGTCCGTTTTAACTTAATTGGAGTTGGTGCACGTTCGCATAAAAGAGGCGTGTTCTTTCACAGTTTTTTCACAACGGCGCATTCTCTGTATTTTCTCCAGAAGAATGCACATTAATAGTGTCAGCAGGATATGAGGAGTTCAAAGACACGTTAACAGCTAAATCTAATATCGTGGCGGCCGACAAAGCCAGGGACTTCGGCGTGGATTGGGCCTATTCAGAAGGCAACACCAGAGTGATTTAGATTTTTTTTGTGACTTTAATTTCAGGTAATTTCTGATTTTTGTTCCTGTAAATTTGGCACTTTTATCTAGGATTTTTTTATTCTTTATTAACCCCCACACTGGCTCTGTATTTTTTAGACATGTAAAAATAGTCAATCTAAATATGTGAATACACTGAGGATTCAATTACAGCCTGCAGATGGGCTCCATCTAAGAAACTGTTCTGTTATTTCATTAAGATCTTCTCCCTGAAATCACCGAGGCTGCAGGGCTCGCCGTGTCAACGTGATGCTGTTGTGTTCATCCATCCATCTTCATCCGCTTATCCGGGGTCGGGTCGCGGGGGCAGCAGCTCCAGCAGGGGAGCCCAAACTTCCCTTTCCCGAGCCACATTAGCCAGCTCTGACTGGGGGATCCCGAGGCGTTCCCAGGCCAGCGTGGAGATATAATCTCTCCAC
>JAPMOB010234849.1:0-32964 GCA_029875015.1 Lepomis gibbosus | reverse complement strand
GTGTGTGTGTGTGTGTGTGTGTGTGTGTGTGTGTGTGTGTGTGTGTGTGTGTGTGTGTGTGTGTGTGTGTTTGTTTGTGTCTGTGTGTGTGATCATGGCAAAATGCGGTCCTGGAGACACCTATTATAACTGACATTACCACAGAAGTGATTTTGAGTACTTTGCAGGGTGTTTATGTCTCTGGACAGATTTTATACGCAATTCAAATAGGGCTGGGCGATATGGCCAAAAATGTTATCACAATAAAAACATTTTCTTGAAAACATGGTTATCACGATATATCAAATCATTATTTTTTTCAAGTTCCTGACTAAAAATGGAAGAAACCAGATGGTTGATTATGTGGTTAAACTTTTCTTTATGGTCAGAATGTGACACTTGATGCCAAGCAGTGGGTCACTTAACAAATCTGAGGTAGAACATTCAAAACGATTCTGACAAAATCTTTTTCAACAAATATGAGTAGTAAATCTTTTTTCAGTCTCTTTTCCTCAACAAATAAATATTTTAATTGAAAAAGTAAGTGCAAGTTTGTTTGTGATTCAAATGAATTAAACCAAATAATTATTGACAATATTTTGAACATATATTGTTAATGAGGGAAATTATATTTCAATAATTATCATTATTTTTCTATTGCCCAGCCCTAAATTCTGGGCCACATTTGTTTGAAGTTGTCGAATTAGCTTTGCCAAGATGGCAAGATCCAGGCAGACAAAAAAAAAGCATATGCTTTTAGCGTTCAATGATCCAGTGCAATTTCTATAACATTTTAACAACTTATTTTAACAACTAACGAATGCAATTAACATTATAGAAAGTATTTTGCTCAAACATCTGTTAAGAACGACCATTAGATCCTTAATAATTTACCTTTGCCTAACCAAATAAACAGTCTAATCTAAATATAATTATTAACGGCTGAACTAGCTCCCAACATTCAATGTTTGTGTTCTTGCCAAACTACTAATTATTATCTCTTGCCATTGATGACATTTTGACATTGTTGAACCGCAAACAGTAACCATGTTTAATGTTATACATTCCTTGTATCAAACCAGGGAAACACGTATATACACATGTCAAAACCAACATAGGGTTAGTTGACCCTGCAAGGACGGTTAGACATGCTGAATAAATCTGGCACAGTTCAACCAACTCACTTCTGTCATGTCATGTGTTCCCCTGATACCATACAATGGTCTCTAGTGATTGCTTTTGTTTTAAACGGTCCATCAGGACATCAAAAGAGTTATAGGATTGTGACACTAAATCAGCTGAGTATTATTTTAAAGAATGGAACAATGCACACCATACTCTACTGTTGCTTGCTAATTTACATTTCCAAAATATGCTTTAAGATGAATGTTCCAAACCAAATATATGCACATAATATTAAAATGTTTATAAAAATAACTTTTCCCCCCACAGAGCATTATCATATCCAGAATATTTATGAACTAAAACAACAACAACAACAACAACAGCATGCCAACAAGAGACTGTGCTGAAAAATCTTGAAGTCAGCAACAAATCAGACAGTCCATTATCAAAACTCATAGGTGCCAGTTCAAAAAACTGAAATGATATACCAGCCCACTGTTATAGAACACAGTGTTGCTCCAATCAGCATCTCTTCAGCTGTCAGTTCAAGGGTAAAGCTTTCCAGAGCGCTTATATAGCAAGCTGTTATTCTAGAGGAGAAGCTCGGAATCAGCACAATGTTTGAAACTCAGCACAATGCTGAAAACAGCTAAATCTGATATTTTTATATTTTCATTTAGCCTTCATAAATATACAGTATGCGAATGTATTATTATACTCGAGGGTGAAACTTGTCTTCTTGATGGTCACATCTTTCAAGAAACGCTAACAAGAATATAAAAAAAGGGCCAATTTTGAACTTTGTAAATGAAATAGCTACTTGTGGATGCCTGTGTATGTATATATAAATGTGTTTATGTTTGGGTGCGTGTGCTTGAGATTCCTGGCAGGCTGGCAAACAAGAAGTGAAAGTGTCCCTCATCCACTGCAGTGTGCAATTGGTCAAACAGACCATAGTGAGCGGGGCCTTGTTGTCCCAACAATAAGGCCTTGTGTTCCCTGAGCCTGAGCCTGAGGAGGTCAATGTGGAACAACAACATGCTACTCCACGTCCCTGCAACAACAATTCAGCAGCTTCAACAGCAGATCCTCTCTTAAGTTGATTTTAAAGCCAACCTCACATGCCAGCAATTACTGCTGAGCAACTCTTGCCCTCCACACACACCTATTTGTTTACTCCTACAGAACACGTTGCATTTAAGCAGTGCTGAAGTCATTTTCCAATAGCGGATTAATTGCTATTTTAACGTCAGCAGCAGCAGCAGTTTGAAGCAAAACAGGGGTCTGACGCCTAAGAGAAGCATCTGTAGGCCTGAGCAGGTTTGTGTCTGAGCACCTGGCTTGGTCGTCAACAAACAACACAAGTTAAAAATCAAGCCAGAGCCCTGACCAAGGTACAGAGGATCAGGCGCTTAACTTGAAGTTGACTCTTGAGCACAGAAGTAGATTAGCTGGAGTAAAACCGACATTAGATGCCAACGACTTATCCCTTCTCCCGCACTTATCATATTTAAAAAATAAATAAATTTAAAAAAAGGTGTGATAAATGTCTGTCACGATTCCATTCGGATGACTTCTAAACCTTCTCCCTGGCGAAATCAGGAAGAAGATATCCATTTCCTCCCTCAACACCTCACATCTGCAGAAGAGAGAGACACTAACACCCATAACACACCGAGATGCTCATGTGGGAAATTCTATTTTTACCATCAGCCAGGGCGAGGCTCTGCCTTACAGCGCACAAAGTAGGGAAACTGTAACAAGGGAGGGAGGGAAGGCGGTGGAGGGCTGTCAGGGAACAAAGCGGAAGTGTCCTTCCTCCTGATGACCTGCAAGTTAAAAAGGAAGAACACAAAGTGCTCTGTGTGCACATATACAGTGCGATGCAGCTGGAAACCGGGGAAACAGTGTGATTATTTCTCCCTTTATCACTGTGGGAATGATCATCCAAGCTAAAATACTTGCACTGACTGCAACATAAAAGTGCTGCATATGTAGAGGATTGTCCTTTTTTCTCACTTTGCACTCCACATGTTTGCGCTCTATGTCTGCCTATTGTCGATCTGTCTGTCCTGGAAGATGGATCCTTCCTCTGTTGCTCTTCCTGAGGTTTTGTCCTTTTTTTCCCTCATTCAAACTGAGGGTTTCAGAATAGAGTATGTCATGTGTTGAATTTATTGTAAAGCTATTTGAAGCAATTTAGTAACATTTGACTTTAAGCTATATACATGTAATTGACTTACTGTTGCTGGCTAATTGGTAATGAAATGAAAACTACTTTGTAATGGCACACAATCGAGCAGGACAGTAATAAAAACCTTCATGAACTACGTCGGAGCTGGTTACAATAAAAACATGGACCATGGGGGTGCATATAGTTGGGGGGGGCTTGTTTCTTTACTAATTGAACACTACTCTGGGCTGACATAAATCTTTAAAATTTGTATGATTAAATGTTTTGTAAATATCATGGAAGGATAAGATCAGAGAATACACAATTCTTATTTTCCTCAGATATCGGTTATTTACCCGATGTTTCTGGGGACTACAATCCCAGTCCCACCAAAAGCACTCACCTCCTCTAGGGCAGTCACTGTATTCCTACAGTGGGACATCCTAGTGGTGAAGTTAGAGGCAGTCGGCGATTTATAATCTTCATTCGTCTCTGCCACGAATTCTGAAACTGTGATTTGGTCTGGCATAATTAATCCCTTTGCTGATAAGAAGACGAAGAAGAAGCAGCACTTTCTGTAATCCCCCTTCTCGTCTGTACAGTTTTAGGACAGAAAAGTTCACAGCAGCAGTAGTGTCTCTGAAGGTCCCCGCGTGTTGCAAACCATCTCTGTATGTTTATGTCATTCCCTTGTTTGCTCCCAACACAATCCAGTGCAGCAGTGTTGCACGCAGGCTTGAGGAGTTGCAGCGTTGCCGCTCACACGGCGTTGTGCTACAAGGTGATGGGTAGGTTATATCCCTCTTGCCTTCTCTTCAAGCCCACACTACTCTCTTTCCATACAGTTTTAAAGGTCGTCCTCTGGTCACAGGAGAAAGTGAAGCTGCCGTGATAGAGTCTGTTGTCCTCTGTGTTCCCAACCCTCCGACAGAGCGAGGTGGAGAACTTCTTCCTCCTAGCCCGGGGAAACAACAACCAGGCGTTTCAACGGGAGCGCAAGAAATTGACAAAGGTAGAGGAGGGGATTCAATGGACGCGTAACCGCCAATGAGGGACAACAGCTGGTAATTGGCAGCCAATCAGGATTCATGGAAGGCGTGACTCGTGCTGCTTTCAAATGTCCCTCGTACACTCCTTTGTCCTCGTTATATGTGCCGCATTTAAGCCCTCTAAAGTTTCATCAGTCAGGTGAAGGTATATATGGAAGCCCATTTACGTCACCATGATGAACAACAAAAAATTAATTATTTTGAATTGTTTGTCGAGTCATTATTTTGAGATACTATAACTCATTATTTTAAGAAGTTTTCTCATTAAAAGGACCTACAGGTTCTTTTTTTACCCATCACAATGACGGAAATGGGCTTCCATATCCACAATTATTTTAAAAGCTCATGAAAAGGGGATTAAATCTTGTATGTAACATTATGTAAATTTAGTAAAATTTACTGAAACAAGCTGATACTTTCATGTGTCTCAATAGAGAGCCTAAGTCTGTCCCCTTCCGGTGGACCACCAACAATTTTTTTGATCCCCTTTGAATTATAGCCCGAATTACACATGATGACGGTCTATTTAGAATATACATTTAAAAGTCAAGAAAGTTGCAGTTTCAACTGTTAATTAAGGTATAAGACATAAGAAAAAACAGACCACAAACCCAAAAATTGCGTATGTGAAGTCGTAATTTTGTCTCTCAATGACCGGAGCTAACATTATTGAAGCTATCATCAAAGAACTTCCATGTGTAGATGATGTGATAAAAGGACTGAGAGGCATTGGATTAAACACATCAGGTCAGATGTATTTCTGCGTGCAACATAGCTAAGTTATCTAGCTAGCAGCAACCAAGCAATGAATGTTGGATAGCATTACTGCGCTAACATGTTGGTGACGTATATTGTTCAAGACGAGAGATGTAGTTCATTGAACGGTTTTCACACAAAACGACATTTAACTTTACTGTTTTATGACAAACTGCAACCTTCCAGACAAAATTATCTTTTACCTTGACAAACATTGTGTGTAATTCAGAACACAGTTCAAACAGGACCGGAAAACTTCAACTACCATATATGTTTCCCAAAATCAGTAACTTTCCCATGACTTTTCTGTAAACCCTGTAGTTTGGTCTAAAAGAGGTTTATCTTGACTAACCTTCTTTCTCCTTGGTTTCTTGTTTCCATGCAAAAATAGACAATGATTCTAGGTCTGATTGATTTAGTTTTTAATATGGTTATCAGTGAAGGTGTTACCAACTGAGATTTTGTTAGATTTTCATTGTGGTGATGGCTAGCAGCAGAGGGTTACAGATCTTAGGAGTGGGCTACATAATACTGAATTATGTCCAAGTACAGTGTTAACATTGTAAATACCCCATTTGTATAATGATAAAATAGAGCTTGTATTTGTGGTCATTTACAGGTTGCAATTTTTACAGTATATTTCCAAAATCAATGAGCACAGACAAACTTTCTGTTTTGTGTTGGGAAATAAACAAGTGTTGATATTCAATATATGTTTCATTATGGCATCACAAAATGGCATACAAATGTCCCAAATATGTTTTCTACAAATTTTCGGCATTTGATTAATCCAGTGCTGTACAAACTCTATATAATCCAAATATTTCCAACAGCACTTAAATGCAGCATCTTGATTACAGCACCACTAGTAGTTTCTTTAAGGTGGAGATTTACAGAGTCTATGGGCTGGAGGTAAGAGAAGCAGTCAACTATGTGAAAATGATGCAGTATCATAGTGGAAGTGTGGTTTAGAGTGTGTTTCTGTACAATACCTGTAACTTATGTTTTATTTCTGTTCAAGTGTGAAAGACACATAATGCATAGTTGGTCTGTACACAAATACTTTGCCTAGTGTGATTAAAGCTGTTTAGCTGTTACATGAAAACAATTATAACAAAAAAGAGTGTATTAACATTTTCTTTGTTGTAACACTAGGTTTTGGGTTTACTCAAATTTTCAACATATAATGTTACTGGTTAGCCTAAATATTCAAGGATTCAGTCAATAATTGACACCAGCACAACTCAATGTGGAAGAAAGCAAACAATGAAATTAAAATACAGGCTTGACAAATAAATACATTTAATAAGTGTAATAATAATTATTATTGCTTGCAATAGCAATAGGAGGACAGGGAGGGATTATAGTGTTTTATGTTTAGCACTAATGGTATTCCCACATATAAACAATGCATAAATGCACAATCTAAATTGAAATGATACTTTGAAAGCCAAAACTCTTTGATGGTGATATCAAACAAACCTTTGAATGCGTGTCTTCAAGGTGCTTTATCTTCAGATGAGCAGTTGGCAGCCAGTAAATACATTTCATGCAGGGAACTCTCTTACTCTCTTTCAAACGGAAACTCTCTTACTTACTCTCCTGCTGTCCCCTTGATAATGTCAGCTGTTCAAAGAGTTCATTACCTGCATCTTTTGGAATCATTATTCATTTTCAAAGGAAATGATATGCATCAATACAGCGACCTCAACAACACAAATCCACTGCCTTGTCATGATGTATAAACCACTGCCCAATACTGTGTATAATGTAACCTTGTGTGCGGTGTTTTTTAAATATTGTCAAGAGATTTCCATTAACATTTATCTAGACAGCCTGCGGGAGATCTTTTTTGTTACATCTCCCATAAAGACAGGAAAAGGGTTCAGAGTTTTGTGATAAGCTTGAACAGTATCAGCACTGTTGTTGGTAATGAGCCCCAATAGTGTGCCGTCACAATGTATCAGATAATAAGACTAATTAGACCAGTAATTAACAGAGCACTATCAACTCTGCATTTGTGTGTGTGCTCCAGAGTTTACATGAAAGTAGCTACTGCATTATTCCTATGAGAGAATATGTTTAGTTGTTTTTTGTAGGCCACAGCTAAGAATAAAAATCCCCAAAAAGAAAACATTCTATCATTAGGCGCTGCCTGAAATTTGTGACGACTCTCCCATGCCTCAATTCAACAGGAGTTTGAAAAAACAACAGTGTCTGCTCCCAGAGCACTCGCGTTTTTCCTGGGCTTTGGGATGAAAAATCCAATGATGTTTCCCAGCTCATTCAGCCCTGGCAGGACAGCTACTGGTATAAATAGTATCACAGCGGCCGAGGCAAAATCCTGGGCAGCCTTTAAATCACAAACTGGGCAGTGTTCACACATTCTTTCAGCGCTGCAGCGTCTCCTGGCAAGCTGCTAAATGAAGAGCTTAAGACCCAGGCTGACCCGGACTGACTACCCAGGCCTCAACTCCCTTATGAAATGATTACACACACTCCCAGCGAACATCTGCTATCCAGAGACAGAGCAGCTCAGTCAGTGAGGTCAGCAGAACCAAACAACACCAGCCACTCTTCCCACTGACATGGCTTTATATTTTCAGTCCCATCTGTCTTTTTGTAAAAGCAGGTTTTATTTTCTAAATCAAGACCAAACCAGCCATAAAATATCTAAAGTCTTAGTGCTGCATCAGTTTGATAATTAGGGTCATCCAGCAGGTACAGGTTTGGAACATTGTTTGATATTTTACGGAACCTGGAAAAACACAACCTGGCACATCAGTGGGATCATAAAAATCCAGCTGGAAACGCTGTTAAAATGTGCTGTGTGTGTGTGAATGTAGTCTTTGCATTAATAATCAGTATTGTACTTTTATTGCATCATACAGTCATTAAAGCCTTATAAAGTATTGTTTATAAAATTTTATAATCAAGCTGAATATGCTGCGGCCCAGTGAAAAAAGACGGCAAAGCAGAAGCTGTTGCCTGTTTTATTAAACTGAACAGGAGCCTCATTCATCAGCAGCACCCATCCTCAATATAGACCTTGTTTGCATGCAAACAACTCACAGCCTTGAGTAACAAGTGAAAGCGGTGGATGTCGGACCTGATGCGGTCATGGCTGCTGTATTTTAACATCCTCAAGTGATTTGGTGAGACACCACACTGAAAATGTCCATATTATTCACTGCTTTTGTGCAAAATGTGCTTTTTTCACTTTTGTTTCAAAGTAAAAGCTGATTTGGCAGTAAAAACTGAAACTTAATTGCAACCAGGCAGCTGCAGACGGAAAAATAGCCAAAGCAGATGTTATACTGTACACAGAGAACGGATTAGAAGTTTGTATGTTTATATGTTTGTAATTTGCATTGTGAACAGAACACAGGGTGTGTCGGTACACCCATCCTTTGGTCAAAATAAGCCACAAACAGCCAATATGCTGATTCGGCTGATTTGAATGTTAGCAGGAACAGACAACATGTCATAGCAATGAAGGGGATTGAAGTTTCAGTGGGAGTCACTTTTTCCTAATTGCACTGGCATGACATCATGATTGTGTAACAGGTGGGAAAACCTCACAATCCTGTCTCTTATGCTGCGAATAAGTGGAATGAATGACTTCTTTGTTTCAAACAATTAGCAACTAATTCTAACCATTTGGCAGCTGCAACGTTCCAGCACACAAGTGGATGAAACGGCAGATCCTGGGCCAAGCCCATGTCCACTACTGAAACTTTCTTATGTGGGGAACTTATGTCAGCTTCTCATCCCTAAACTACATTACTAAATAAAAACTGCTTTAAAGAAGAGTGTGTTACACAAATGAGGTAGCTGCTCATAGGCATGAACTGAACAAGCAGTGTCTGGTGAACCTGAGTGGTCGCTGAGTGCTGTGGGACTCCCAATGGGAGATGGATAAGGAGAAGTGTGGAGAGGAAGGGCAAAGGAACAAGGGGAGGTAGAGGATTGCTGAGGGGAGGCCAGTGAACTGTCTGAGCCTTTTCTCACAAATACAGGGAACTCAGTGATTTCAAGTAAAACAAGTTTGAACCAAAAGCATGTATTTGAGTGGATGCAAATGAAAAATGAAAAAGGAAATGAGACAGGATTTGGTTATAGAGAAGGGCTGTATTTGTCTTGTATGCAGGTATACAGTGTATTTATTGAAAAGCTAATTCAAACCTATTCTCAGCTCTGTATTTAGGCATTTCAGTTATGCAACCCATATGCTGAA
Organism: Lepomis gibbosus; assembly: GCA_029875015.1. NCBI lineage: Eukaryota > Metazoa > Chordata > Actinopteri > Centrarchiformes > Centrarchidae > Lepomis > Lepomis gibbosus. Next base: position 23,645 of record JAPMOB010234849.1, on the reverse strand, counting down.
AAAGGCTGTTTCAGGGCTAGCCGGATTTGTTCATGTGCTTGGTAGTGTGTTAGCATGTGAATGTTTTTCATGTCTGCCTGCAGAGTCTGGGAAGACTAGCTGCTGTAGTTTGGTTTATAGACAACTTGAGCTCTTATTTGTGTTAATTAGTCCAATCGACTTCAAATTTTCGCTGTCCGCTGTAAACCCATTGACGATTAAAAGTTGACCAGCTTGCTCATGGCGTGTTGTCGAAAATTGATGATTCGCCATGAAACAGGAAGTCTTTATAACTTCAGTGCACATACTCACATCTGCACCAAATTTGATATGTATAATAACAGTCCCAGCCTGAACACATCCACATGCCAATATCCACTTAAATTCATAGCCTATCTACTGGCAACAGGAAATGACTCATAGCCGGTGAGCCATATCAACTTCCCAGAAAACCCTTGACACATTGATGAAGCCATGTTGTAAAACTTGTGAGTTTGCAGATAACGGCATGGTGGCGAAGTTGAACGCTTTGCCATTACACAGGAAGTTGCATGCTCAAATCTGTACCAAACTTTTCATGCTTGATAACTGTCCTGCCCTGAACACATGTACATGCCAAACTTCTGCTATAGTCATAGCACCAAGTGCTCTGTAGCACCATAAACGTGACACAGGAAGTGACGTTCAGGCGCGTGGCAAATTCAGCTACAGACAGAGCTACAGGAACTGCAAAGTAGCCGCCTCACACCTCAACACGCTATACATGCGAGGGCCCGCCCAACGCTGCTTGCAGCTTTAATGATTGTTTTGCTTACACGTACGGCATCAGCACAACTATCACAGTAAGTAAAGTAAAACACCTGTTGAATTTATATATGGTCAGCTTTGTCTTAGTGTCACCTCCAAGGCCAGTAGCTCTACATACTACATTATTTTGTAGGGTTACAGTTTAGGGAAAAAAAGCCCATTCACTTCCACTTGTTAATTTAAAATCAATAAAATAAATTAAAAAAAGAAAAGTTATTACCATGTATTTACATGCTGTAGAAGCCTAACTCAACAGTAACTGTTAATTTGAATTCAGTCACTCATAGACTCATTCGTTATCTTTAAGCCTGGTGAAAATGTCTGTAGGGTCAAAGGTCAGCGTTGGATGCAACATTGTTCATTGTTGGATCACACATTGTTCATTTAACATCCAGTAATATCCAAATTTGAGCACGACCAGACACTTCAATCAGTGGAATCCTCTGGCTCATGATTATCATTTAACCTTGTCACCCTGAAGGACACCCAAGAAATAACATGAGGTAACATAATTGGATGGCATTTTTAGCCAGCACCCACCACACACATCCATCTGAGTAATGATCTCAAAGAGCTGGGGTTTTGCAGCTGCTTCACTGTCATCATTAGGAGCAAGTGGCTTTTACAGTAATTATTGTTCCTCTTAGGATTTAGCACTGTGAGCCCGACCATATCGTGTCTCCGTACTTCATTATATTCTGACAGGCAGCGTGTCAACCTGCCCCAATCTTCTCTTGGTTTCCTAGTTACCATAAAATCGAGATACTTCATCAAGCGTTTCACTTCCACTTTGCACCCCTACATTGCGGGAAAGTACATTTTGTCTTGCATACTGCAGCAAAAATATAGTCAAACGTTATTTTATTGCACAGCGTAGCGTCCCATGCTCTTCAGTGTCCCCTGAGACAGTATGAGGAGAACGACACCTCTAATGTTCTCTCCCCAGCTCCTAATAAAGGTCAGTGTCTATGAATTCTCCCTCTGTGGATACTCCTGATAATCTCCTCTGGTCCCCAAGCAATGTTAACCACAGGGTATTAATCGCTAAACCACAAGACAAACACAAAAAGAAACTTGATTATGATCACTGTAACGTTAGCAATTCTATTCCTGTGCATTGGGAATAAATAGCAGGTCACAAACATTGCAGTGTATTGAGCAGTTAAACTACTTATATACTAAGAAATATGAATAAGAGCTAGATGTCATGGCACAGTTTGCTGTCATGGATCTACTTAAACATCACAAGGTCAGTGCAGGTATTTGAATGTACGCTGACCACACAAAACATCTCCTTTATCACAGAATCATCTTTTTTAATGCCCACAATAAAATATTCACACCTCATCTTCATTTCAGCTTGACAGCCACACTGGACACGGTGCAGTGCAGGTTCAGTGGTTCCTCTGAATGAATTTATGTAGGGATTAATGGAGAGGGATAAACCTTTGTGAGACAACAATCATGACGAAAAGTGACGCCTGGTCTCTCTGTCAGATTTTGTGTGGTGGTAAAGCAGATTGGAGGACCGAAATGCAAGACACGGGTAGTGCAGGTACAGAGAAAGGTACGGAGAAAGTGCAAGGAAACAATTGGAAAGTTCAACCAGGATGGTGGACACTATCACCCAATTAAACTTGCCAAGGCGATTGAGAAGGAGATTGGAAAAATTAAATTTGAAAGATTTTTGAACAATAAACAAATACTGATATGTGCAAGTAGCAAACAACAACAAGAAAAGATTCTTAGTAGTCCACACTTCAAGGGGAAAGGATGGCTCACATCCCAGAAGCAATAGCAAAGGTTAGACAAGTTATCTCAGTCCCTTTGAACATGCCAATGGAAGATGTTAAAAATGAGATTCAGGGAGGCAAAGCAGTTGAGGCTACTAGACTAAATAGCAAACGAGATGGATCATTAAAACACACATTATCTGTAGTTGTGCAATTTGAGAGAACCCTCCCTAAGTCAGGTCAAATTGGATACATACATTACAGTGTGAGAGAACATCATCCCTCCCCCTATCAGAAGCTATAAATGTCAAATGATGGGGCACACAGCTTAGCAGTGCAAAGGGTAGCTACGGTGTGCTAGTGTGGGGGCCAGCACGAGTATGGGAAATGTGAATGCAAAGATTAAATGTTGTAACTGTGGAGGAGAGCATAGTGCTGCATTTGGTGGATGCGAAGTGCAAAGAGAAGCCCAAAAGGTGAAGATATTGAACAAAGTATCATATGGAGAAGCTCTAAAGAAAGTATGACATCAAATAACAAAAACTCCAGTGGAATTGTCCAAAGAAACATAACACCAGTTAATCAGACACAAGGCCAGATTCCAGCAAACACATTGAATGGTTGAGAGGATAAATGTGAAGTTGACGATGATACTTTGATAGTGAAAAGACAACATTGATTGATGAAAAAAACACATTTTGATAGTGTGACATATGAAACATATGTCACACTATCAAAGTTGCATCCCAGTTGAAAAAGAAACTGACTGAATTAAGGCGATTGTAGATGCAGCAGGAAAACTACTTGATATGAAAGATATCAAAGCAGATCAAATACATGCGTTGTTGACTGTAACTGAAAATGGAAATACACAAACTGAGGGTTAGGACGCTTATAATGGTTCTTCACATACAACAGTGGAACGGAAAAAGTCTTATAGCTAATGGCCAAAAAATTCAAAAAGTACATACATGAATTAGATGTTGTTCCAGATGCACTATGTGTACAAGAAACTTGGTTATGAGACAGAATAGATTGTGTGATACCAGGGTTTAGCTCTATAAGGTACGATAGACCTAACAATCAAACTGGTGGAGGGTGCATCACCTTTATCAAGGATGGGTTGGCCTGTAGGGAATTCCCAAGATCAGAAAATTTAGAATGTATAAAAGTTGAAATCTATAGCCCAAGGAAAGAGGGAAATATTAAATTGATTAATTTCTATAACCCATGCAAAAACTTATATCAATAAACTTAATGAAATGGCAGGGACTGTATACAGGAAAGAAATAAGGTGTGGGGACTTCAGTGCACATAACAGCTTATGGGGCAGCAATCACACAGATAATAATGGGGACATAATTGAAGAAATGATGGAAGAAAGATCACTAGTCTACATTAATAGTGGACAGGGAACACGAATGGATGTGAATAGGGGTAAAACATCATGTTTAGATATTACACTGGTATCAGATAATTTGATAAATGCATGTGAATGGTTTGTTATGAATGATTCTACCATAGGAAGTGACCATTTTCCAGTTCTCACTATAATCAACACAAATGTATGTTTCCATGAAGGAAGTACAATTAACAGATGGTGCTTTGAGAAAGCAGACTGGGAAAAATTTTGGATATGTTGTACGAAGTCAGCAAACCTTGTAACGTTAGATGGTGACGTAGAAGAATGCTCAAAGCAAATTACAGAACACATTATAAATGCAGCAAATTTAAGTCTTCCAAAAACAACAACAAAAGGCAGGAAAAAAGTGGTCCCCTGGTGGAATGAGGAGTGTAGCAGAGCTGTAAAAGAATGAAACAAAGCTTTTAAAACATTAAAGAAGAATTTGTCACAAGAGAATGTTTTTGATTTTCAAAGGAAAAGGGCAGTGGTACATAGGACAATTAAGTTAACCAAAAAGAAAAATTGGAGAGAGTTTTGTTCCACCATAGTAGAGTTATGGGATACATGGTCTATGTTCAAAAGAATGAGTGGGAAAAGGAAAGTGACTAAAATCCCAGCTTTGATAGATGGAGGAAAGACGGTGGTGTCAGACAAAGAAAAGGCAGAGATGTTGGGCAGGGCTTTTGCGGCATAGTGGTGATCACCTTATGGATATTCATAAGCAACAGAAAGATCTGGCACTCAGAGAAAATAAGGATGTGAAGCTGAAGAGGGAGGATGGTCCAACAAGGTTGGATTTTACAATAACAGAACTCAATATAGCTCTGATAGGCACGGGATATACAGCCCCAGGACAAGATCAATTATGTTATGCCATGTTCCGACAGCTGCCAGTAGAGTCAATTAAGCTAGTGTTAAGACTGTTCAATAAAATATGGAAGGATGGAATAATACCAAGAAGTTGGAAAAATGCAGTTATACTACTATTTAACAAACATGGTAAAGACCCAACCAATCCTGGTAATTATAGACCCATAGCTCTGACTATTTAAACTAAATAGAATGTGTTTTGAAGGAAGGCTTTATAACTGGATACTAGACCTTTTAACAGATAGGAAAATTAGAGTAAAGGTTGGATCAGAAATTTCAACAGAGTTTAAGGTATATAACGACATTTCCCAGGGGAGCGCAATTAGCCCTATATTATTCAACATTATGATTAAATATATTTTCGGAATTAGTTGGACACATCAAATCAGCGTTATATGCAGATGATGGGGCCATATGATTGAGAGGAAGAAATGAGACATATCCTGTTATATGGTGTTCATAAACAAGCGTAAGTGTCATGTAGAAATGCTTTTACTATATCAGCAGCCAATGGAAAAAGTAAATGAATTTAAGTATTTGGGACTGTGGTTTGATAGTAAGTACACATGGAAAACACACATAAAGCAGTTGGAAACTAAATGCAAACAAGTTATTAATTTACTGAGAGTGGTGGCAGGATGTGACTGGGGTGCAGATAAACAGTCACTAATTGACATATACAAAGCATGCTTGAGGTCATCAATAGATTATGGTTGCATATGATGCAGCAGCAAAAACAACATTGGAAAAAATTAATAAATTACAATACAGAGCTTTACGGATATGCATTGGAGCCATTAAGACAACTCCCATTAACACATTACTCATAGAAGCTGGAGAGACAACACTGGAGTTAAGAAGTGAGAAACTAGCGCTAGCATATTGGGTCAGATTGAAAGGAAGTAGGAAAGAAAACCCTGCAAAGGAGATAACAAAGGATTGTTGGGAACATTTCAAGTTTCGGGGGCATGGGTTTGGAGAGACAGGGGAAAAGAGAGTCAGGGAATACAGAATGGAAGCATTATATTTCAGTCAATCCAGTGAGTAACATTCCACCTTGGCTCTATCCAGACGTAAAAACAGATTTTAGTATACTGGAAAAGACAAGAGGATGGGGAATAGAGAAAGTGGGAATACGGACAAGCAGCTATCTGAGAAACAGTTACCATAATAAACCTAAAAATCTATATAGAATTGGAATGGAATTCAGTCAATGATATCTGTTAGAGAAGACCTATTCATAGAAATGTTTCACAGCTTGTTAAGATCACATCGGGGAGACATAGATGTTCAGTTTTGCTGGGTGCCAGTTCATGAGGAAGTAAATGGAAATGACTTTTCAGACAAACTAGCAAAAGAGGGATTACAAAAGGAAATAATATATCGGTACAGATATCGGTACAATATTGGTATAAGTTGAAATACCGATAGGAAAAAGAGAAGGAAAAACAGACTTGGGTGGGTGAACAGAATATGAGAGCACCTTATTGGGTTTGTAGGTGAGTGATACGATGTTACACACTCCAGTACAGTACAGTAGGTGGCGGCATGCACTTAAAAGTTGTTTGCAATCCGCCATTAACGAAGAAGAAGAAGCAGCAGCAGCAGCCCCGGCAGAGAGACAGCATGGAAAACAGAGACAAGCAGGCAGGCAGAGTGACACAGATGCAAAACACCATACATTAACTGGAACTCAAAGTATTTAAGGGACATGCAAGCAGAGGAATTACTGGGGGAACAGACACAGACAGATCATGAATACACTAACAACAAGGAACAGAGACTGAAGCAAAGATAAAACAGAACTCAGATTAGACATGGGCAAAAAACAGAAGTACACAGACCAGGAGTGAACACTTAAGACATGAACTTAGGTACAGGACTAAGAACTAAGATACGAGACAAGACAGATACTAAGTAACTTAAAGATGTGGATGAATAATAATAAAGGCTACGCAGAGACTAGAGCAGAATGAACAAAATCAGATTAATGAAACTGGCAGAGAACATAAATAGACAAGCAGACAGAACTCAAGCATGATGGTACAGATGGTACAGAAACTAATACATGAGACTGGAACAGAACTGAAATCAGGAAAATACCAAAACACAACAGACTATATAACATATACTGGACAAAGGACAAAAGACAGAACCAAACCCAAAACTCAACAACTCTAAGACAGATAGTGAACAGATCAAAATAACAAACACTGAAGTACACGGACCAGGAGTAAGTACTAAGACAGTAGCACCGGTCTGGGAACTAAGACATGGAACCAAAACACAGACTAAATAACAGATACCAAACCAAACCCTCAGAATCAAAACCAAAAACAGCAACTCAGAAGAGGATTGTGACACCCTCCTGAGTCAAGTCATGTAGAAAACACACAGGGCTTATTCTGTATTTTCTCCTGAAAAATGCTCTGTGCATGGGGAAAATGGCAATATATTAACAGTAAATAAAAAAAGAAAGAAAGAAAAACACACATAGCTGTACCCTGTATACTTTGAGAGGTGACCAGTTAACAGAAATTAGATCAGTGCAGGGGGAAACTGTCAGGCTTTTGGGCTGAATCTGTCCGGCTCATCCACACAAATTTAACATAACCCAGAGTACAAATTTAACCAGAATGTAGGTTCTGACTGAATCAGCATATCTGCAGCACCATGAATCCAAATCACCCTTATTGACAGTCCTGCAAACTCCCTGAGCGACTGCTGTCACGGTGCAAATTCCCAGGCTGTGTGCATTTGTTCTGACAACCCAGCAGATGGGTTGAAAGCCTTCTCAGGCATTTGAACTAGCTGTGTTAAAGATCAGAGTGCTGGGATATTAGAGGATGAAAGTGTATACCTCAAGGGTGTTTGCATTTTGCTCCACATTGCCTCAACTAGACGATTAATTTCACTATCTTATATCCCAATTCTCATCACTTGAAAGGTCTAGTAAGTTCAAAAGAGAACGAGGAGCTACAGCATGGTGTGCAACAGTAAAAAGAATAAAGTGGAACCAGCATCATGTGTGGAGTGAATCTGTTGGTATCCTCTGGGGAATGCTAATGGAGGGGCGGCGAGTTCAGTCCATGTAACTCAATGATTGTGTCTGCTCCTCCCACAGTGAACAGCTCAGACAGACTGTACGCAGAGTGGAGCCTTGACATCCATCATGTTCATCCATCTTCCTGTCTAGATAGAATTTTAGCCATATGGGAAAGCTAACCACAGAAAATCAGTCCTGCAGTATACAGCATCAAGTGAACATACAGAAGGTACTGCACAGATATAAAGGAGAAATGGGAGCGTGCATCTTTTCAGATCCATACACAAGCCAATGGAGACATATAACATCTACCAGCATTTGGTTATTAAATAAAAAACATCCATTTCTTTTATCGGATTAGCCAAAAGATTAAGCAACGTGACTGACATAAGCTGAATCTCTATGATAAGTCATTGCCTTATTGGCCTATTGATTTTACAATTAGAAGTCACCTCGTACAAAAGCAAATTGTCTGACATTAATCTTTATCTGTTCACCTTATTGGAATGAAGCAATTTTCACACTTACCATACAGACATTATAGTGTTATCAGTCTTCTCATTTAACTCTTGGTAATAAGCAAATAAACACCTCTCCCAAACTGTTGAACAATTCCTTAAATTGATTAAAACAAATAATTTCACAATGTTCATAGTGAGTGTTTCTTGTGGCACTGAATCCAGGTCCACATAATTATAAATGAAAAATTCATATAACATGTGAAAGTATAAAACTTAAAGGACCTCCTTAAATTCTGCTACTCTCACTCCCATTTACCCTCCCATTCGTTCCATCCCCTGCAGCCTCTATTGTGCCTCCACTTTGCATGCTGCATTGGTTTGTGCAGTGCTGCGAAACTTTGGCGTGCTGGCCACAAAGTGACTATCATCTAATCCAGATCTGGATAAAACAAGAAAACTAATCTCCGAAATTGTCTATGATGTTACATTTCAAAAATCAGCTGTGTATTTTGTGCATTTGTTGCCAGAAACCACTGACACAGAAAAAAAGGTACTTTGGAACAGCTGACTGGAGATCAGATTCTTTGCTCTCCCTGTTTGGGAATGTAAACATCACACTTTTTGATCTTAGAACATATTTTACTTTAAAATGCAATCACATTGTTTCTCTTAATTGAGAGAGCTTGACAAAGGCAGAACAAAGCAGAGAAACAGACAGAAAGGAGGAATAAGGCATTAGGACACAGAAGGTCATGCTGTAAGTGAAGGAAAATGAATGATTGCCCCGCCCTTCAACTAACTGTGGGGAGAAAATGAAACAATGAGCTGAGAAAGCTCATGTTTCTGCTACTGAAATATGTGGTGGTTACAGATTTCACTCCACACTTTCCAAATGTATTGTTGATATGGGAAAAGGATGGGTGAGTGTTTTTGCACTCACCAGAGTAGCTGGGGATACTAACTGATTTGGGGTATTACTCCTGTACTTCAACTCAGCTCCTCCCCGGACAATGTTGTCAACCAAGCAAAACACGCTGGCCAGTATATATGTCAAAGGACCTTGGCTGCCTTATTTATTATTAACGTAGAATAATATAAGTATATGTCTTGTTTTTGATATTACACTACTCATTCCCAGGGTGTTTTAACTTTAACATCCAGAAAGTCTTTACACTGATAATCCCAGCCAGTGTTTGTCAGTGAGCATCTGCATATTGATTGGGTAACACTGTTTATGGATTGTAAAATAAGCAACAACTCATTGATTCCTGTAGGTTGTACTGCTGCTGGACTATTTTGAGTGACAATGATAATGTGCTCCTGGAGTAATCCCACTGGGATCGCACAACCATTGAAAACGGCTGACATTATGCAGGCTAAGTAAGATTTCTGTGTCTGCAGCCATTGCTAAACCAAGATGTAGAGGAAGAGAGGGGAGGGGGGAAGACAAGAATCATAACATGATTCTTAGATATTAATGGTTGTTGTGGAAAATAAACAGCACATGTCCATCTCTGTGAACTGTAGTTTTATTTTAAGAAACCTCATCCAGAGACTCTGGCCTGACCCCTCAAACACAAAGACACTTCCTGTCTGATTTGTAAAGAGAAAGGCTGCGTGTCCCTGGAGGATCGAGCCCAAATGCAAAACATGAACTACTGACTATATAAGGAGTTTGTGGACTTTATCGCCACAATACAGATCATACATACAGCTTAGCTTGTAAACAAATGTCAGTCACACCATGGCGGGGAGTAGTTTTGGAGGCGAAAAAAAAGAAACAAGAAAAAGAAAGAGAAGAATAAATGCAAAGTTATCTCTCATGTACACACTTGTGAGCTGCATGGCCTTCATTGTGAATGAGTGGGAACCTCCAGTAACTCATCCACCATTCACATGCTGGTACAGCCTTTTAAATAGATTAGTGGAGGCTTTGTCTCTCCCTGCTCGTTCTCACTGTCTCTTTTCTCTCCTCTAAAAACCATGCACTTTAGGCTCAGTATCAGCCTGTAAGAGAGGCGACGAGGAAGGGGATGGGGTTGCCATGACGATGCCAACTTAACGAACTGTGTCTCTCTCTTCGTGATTGTGGGTTTAATTGGATATCATTGAGGAGAAGAACAAAAACGTAGCTGAGTGCAGCAACATGAATGCAGTGCAGCTCTGTCAGCCGTCTGCCGGTCTTAATGTCATACTCGCTCTTTGTCTTTATGTAGTTATGAATGATTAATGGCGATTATAGAAGTGCTGTAGTACATGAAGGGCATGGTGAGTGTTACAGAGAGCAAGTAGTTCATTGAGGGAGAGGAAAGGGACTTCCAGAGTCGCTTGGTATAAATAAATAACCTACAATAATAAAAGCACTTACGTCTTAAGTCTCGCGGGCTCTCTAATAAGTGAAATGTTTTATCTATTCATTGACAATTCATTGCTGTTTGAAAATAATTACTAAACTCCCTGCTCTGAGATGTAATCTTACTGTGGCCAATAAAGTGTTTTTGCTCAGCCAGCTTTTCTTTAACATTTGATGGAATCCTTTTTGCAGTCAATATGATGTGCAGGCTAAAAAACCCAGGGATACACCAGCAATTGTTAAATAATTTAATATGTCCATCCCTCACAGGCACACACACACACTCACATAAACAAACAATATGCGCTGAGTCACTCTTCCACATACAGTCAAAGTGACTGATTCAGAAGCCGGCTCAGTAAAATGTATTGCTTCAGAGCAAAATGCTGAAGGTTTTGACACAATCTCTTTTTTAAAAAAAGCCCAAACAAAAAGCTCAATTACAGTAAAGCAGAGTGATTGGAGTGATGCTCAACCACATGTTCTATTACCACTGGGACTAAAAGCACTAAAAATGCATGCAACTGTAAGCAACAAAAAGGTGTGTGAGTGCTGCAAAAAGCAAAGGGCCAAATAAACAAGGGCATTCCTGAGAGACACACAGACTTTACCGTGAAATGAAAAACATTAATTATCATGCATAAGCAGGTGAGTTCCCTTTATGGTCTTGTGTTGCCTGATTTAGGAGTATTGGGATACTTTGTCTATCTGAGGTTCTAGCACTTGTATTAGACTCATATAACAAAAAAAATCACACAGTTTTGTATATCAAATAATAACAACTGAGCTGAGCTGAACTTTATCAGAAAACTCTGATAAAACATGACAGGAGGTAGGAGTTTAATGTATTAGGAGACTTCTCCCCGGCCATCTATTATGATCACATTTCTAGAACTGGGGTCACATTAATAACAAAATATATCATGCATCCTAGCATTGCATGCAAATTGGCAAATGTTTGTTTTGCAGTAGCGAACATCTTATTGAACATCCATTTCTACTCATGCTTATTCAGCACATTGCTATTATTCAGACTAAATTCATGCCATTTAATTCAAGGGCTCACACATCAGTCACTTGTCAAGGAATCACTTCCAGTAAGTTGAGCTGGTTAATGCCCTGCCTTGCTGCAGCTCATTTGATGATCTAGATGGTTCATTGAGCTCCACGTCTTCCTCCATTGTGCCCCTCTTCCTCCACCTGCTCAGAATTAAGAAGAGCTCTGACGTAATAACTGGATCCCGGTCTGCCAGGCGGGCACCAGAAGGTCTTTGCTGTTTAGCGCTCACCTGCCTCTGCTCTTAATTCCTCTTCGTCCCTCCTCTCGGCTCCATATCTCTGCAGTCTTTCACTGGAGGATACACTATTCAGTGATAGCATGTGCTGATGGATCAAAGACTTCCACGTACACAGCAGCCAATTAAATTAAAATTAGGTTCTCTGGGTGTCTTGCTTAGAATCTTAGAATCCAACTTGTAATTTATCTGACCAGTATTATGCGGGGCATTTTTTTACTGTGCGTCCTCATCCATGAGCTGATGCTCTTCGTAATAACCAATGGTATGGAGTAAAGAGGTCACACAGAGACGTGATAATGTTCCTATGAGAGAAGTTTTAGAAAGAAAACTGAGGAAAATAGCGTAGCCTTATTGTATGCTCTGCTGTCTACTGTACCATATATAAGGTGATATGTATAGTTTAATTGCCCAGCAGTATCTCTTTTTGGGTGTATTTGTATACAAATTATACTTGACTAAATGTCCAGAGTCACTATGAAAAATCCATCTACATTTAGAGCATCTACATTTCATTCTCTGATGAAAAGTATATACCAAGAGTGACTCAGTGACAGCACACATCTTTCTGTCTCAATTCAAATACCTTTCCACTTTACCATTGCATATACTTTTGAAGATTTCTAATGTTGGAGGAACTTGCTGCCCAATTCAGATAAGTTGTCATTGGTTTGTAAGTGCTGCCCTCTATTGGCTACTGTGTCTTGTTGCAAACCTTCTTAAAATAAAACATAACTAGATTATTTCAGTGAAAAAAATCCATAATTACAGAGCATGATCACAAATTCAGAAGAATGGTGAAGAATTTATGGTTAGAAAAATGCAGGTAAAAAAGTTTGATGAATTATGAATATGTCATAACATACATCTGTGGATGGTCTACTTTTTAATCATGTCTTAAATATTTCTTTCACGTGTTTTATTAAGGAAATAAAATATATGTATTTACTAAACATTATCAAATTAGGGTTCTGGGGAAAATCCCTGTTAACCACTAGGTGGGGCTGATAGAGTGAAGAAGAAGAAAAGGCTATTGTGTAACAATTCAGGCGGCTACTGGCGCGTTCGAGACTGGTCGGAACTGGGATATTTCCCAGTTGAAACTTCCGACTTCCGACATCAAAGCGTTCCAGTTGTATGGTGGTGCATGACGCCGAAAGTGAACGAAAATCATGGGTGACCGTGACAAAGTGTACACACAGTTGCACCCTCAGCAGTGCTTTAGGTGTTAATTAAAAGGATGGCAGTTTAACTGCAACAACGGACATAAATAGCCTATATGTTACTAGTTCTGTAACCCTCTGGCTATACAAGTTGGTAGCCCTCAAGTCAGTCAATGTTGTAGGTTGTACTTCGTAAAGTTTTGGCATTTTTAACAATAACTTTTATGCAGAAAAGATGACTATGAGATTCTCTACTGTAACCAGCTACCTAATGTGCAAAACATATTTCTTCATCAATGTGCATGCAGAACAGGTTTTACTCTATAATCGTATGTATTATTTTAATTTAAATACATGCAAATATACGTTTTATTGCCTTTTAATTGATGGTTTAGCATTTACAAAGTGTGCTTCCATGGGCGCTGACATTGTTTCGTGACGTCATTCAGCCGCTACTCGTGAAGTCGGGGTACAAATTTTTTCTCCGAGTTCACAAGTAGGAAATTCGGCTTCAAGTGGCGTTCCAGGATAGTTTTTCTAGTTGGTGGTCAGAAATTTCCCAGTTTCGAGGTGCCTGGAACGCAGCATAATAACTGTCTAATTAATAGCAAAAGTTTAATTATCATACACAATCATTCTTACCGTTCACTTTTAGATGCGTTATTCTCATTGCAACTTCATGATGCCGTGCAATCAATATCTTGCAGATGTGCAGTATTATTTTTACGTTTCTTTTGCTTCTTCTGTCACAGCCAACCTACGTACATTTGAAATATATTCATGAATGTAATGGCAATTAAAGCAAGTAGCCTACTCTTTACTGGCTAAATTAGGATACATTGGTGTCCCATGGTCTACTGACAAACTACCTCTTGCTGTGAAGCACAACTTAGGCTGTAGCCTTTGTCCATTTACAGCTTGTAAAGTGTTTGCAGTGTCAAAGGAGTGTGAGTGTGGTGGTCGCCATTTAGAAAGACCCGTTCAACTATTCATTCTATGCAGCTGAAAGAGACCAGTGAAGGTACATTCGTGCAGATGCAGGGGTCGCTGTTTAAACAACCACCAATGATTGTAGTCGTTTCCTCAAATGAATCCTGCCAAATATCCCCTTACGTCATTCGGCTTCATGTGTGGAATGCTATAAATGTGGGAGGGTGGGTACGAGATGCAACGCTGTTCAGTTCAAATTCAGTTCGCCATTAAAGCTGTAAATCAAGACCCCCCATGTACAAAACTGGATTGGCTGATGGGCTTTCCTTTCCCCATGCAATAGGTCAAAATAGATAGTTATTACGGAGGGCTGGGCCGCCATCTCCCCACTCGCCACTTTCATTGTCGTCAGAGATACTCTGCTAACAAGATAGTTCACGTCCTACTCTACTAAATAGTAGCCTAATCATTGTCCTCCTTTGGGGAACATACAACTATTACAAAAAATGGATGAGTAGGCACAGAAAAGGTTAGCCAGCACGAAGGCACAATTTCTGTTCTGACATACTACGCATGCTCACAACAGGAGCAGCCTTCTCGAGACGCCTCTTAAAACGAGACATTTTGTATGTCTGTTTTAAAGTTTTTGTCAGTTGCGTAGGTAGCTAAAACCTTGAACGCCACCCCCTTAGCCTAATTGAAATAAAAATACATGTACCACATGTAAAAACGCCAAATGTGGGGAGCTTCTTACCGACTCCTAGCTAAAAAAACATAAAATACGACGCTTTGTGTGCTTAACGGGCGTTAGACGAAAGCGGAAGTGGTCAAGATGTGCCTCTCGTCTTGGTTTTGTACTCTTTGTTGGATGAGCGCAGTGGATGACAACCGTGCAGCACGTCGCAACAACAGCAGCAGCAGCAGCCGTGTGTTTATCATCGGAGCTGCAGCCGAGGGGTAGTGAAGTGAACCGGAGGAAGGAGACAGAAAGGATTTACGGACACCGACAAAGCATGGCTACCCAAACCACAGCATCATGTACTGGGTCCACTTTGTTGCAGCCAATCAGCGAAATAATCAATCTCCCTCTTGACCAGGTATGTTTTTGGATGGAGAAAATATCGACACATGATCTGTATGAGTTGATAATGTTTTACACATACTTTTTAAAATCATAGTTAGCTAGCATATCTGCATATACCGTTAGCAGAGGCTGATGATACGCAGCGCTATATAGCCTAATTCCTAAACGTTAGCGTAGCCTTTATACAATCCGGACTTATTGAACATGAGGGCACAACATGTTGGTGTTTCACTGTCACCGTCAGCAAGTCCCATGCCAAGCTAGACCACAGCTAGTTAATGCCTTTTGTCTCTCCCCTTTGATGGTTGGAGCCCAGTTTTGCCCAAACTGGCGTCCGATACGGCCCTAAAATAATATTTCAGTTTTTTCACCATAATGATAATCATAACAAAATGACAACAAACTGGAAAATATTTGGGGTTTAGAACTTAAGCTGAAGAGCCAGGGACTCCTTCTAATTACCCAACCGGGTGCTTCTGCTTAAGGTGGCGAAATAAGTTTGTTGTATTGCCCCCATTTTTGTTTTTACACAGTTACACTGCCTTTTACACTTTTTACACATTACCGTTGTTTGTTGAACATTGTGTACTTTTGTAACCAAACCACTTCCACGCGACTCAAGCTGGAACGGACTACTCCACCGTGGAACTGGTAGAAAATGTTATCTACACTTACAGCCATGCTGGTTGTTGCAGTGTGTAACCCTATGCCGTCTCTACATTGTCACGATGAATATTACTATAGTGATATATCGTGAACCTTTAGGATAGGGCACACACCTACCCCTCAGAGATCTTTGATCTGCTTTCCATGAGATAACCGGTATGATCTGGTTTAACTAGTTACATTTCACCTAACATTTACTTGAAGTTAGCCCAAGTGTGTGATTAAGCTGCCCTATTGTACCAGTTTTCTCATTGCAAAGAAAGCAACAACATCTAGTTTTATGGAAGAAAAGTAGTGAGCTGTCAAAAGTTGTGATTTTTTTATTTAATATATTTGGGATGAAATGAGATTTTGGATTTGCCCTGATTCTAATATGGTTGTTCAGTGGTCCTTTAGTTCACAGCTACCTTCAGCACCATCTCTAGTTGGGAGTAAGCCATGCAATTCAAATGTTATTATGAGGAAAAAACATTTAGATGTAACTTTAGGAGCCGCAATTCATCCAGTTTTACACTTACAAACTTAAACCAGGTCAAAGGATACTTAAAAAAGATACGGTGTTTGTGCAGGCATATCGGTGATGACTTTGCTGGTCATCATTTCTCATCTGTAGTGAGAGAGGACACTTGACCTTTCCTGACAGTCTTAATATTTTGAAGCAGCACTGAAATGGGTGGGGTAACCACTGTAGTTGTGGTTAGGTTGGAATTGTGGGAAGTGGAATTCATTGCATGTGTGCAAATGTTTGCATTGTAAATTCTTTCACAATCACAAGTGCCACACCTACACCATCACACATGGCGAGTATTATGCAAAGCAAATTTTCAACAATGATTTCAAAGCACCAGAGGTATCCTGTGGTAGACGCTCAGGATGTCTTAGACAGGCTTCTAAGGACAAATACCAGTTGCTTCTCTTTTTTTGCCGTTTGATCAGCTGTTGATCATAGTATGGTTTGTGGTTTGTCTAAGGAAAGTTTGAAACATCCAGTGTTAACCACATGTTAACTACACTTTTGATTGTTTTCAGATATGGTGGACTCAAATTTAAAAATAGTTATTGCACTGTCATGTCCCTTAATTGCCACCATCAGCATGAATAATTATTTCTTGTATTGATCAACAATAGATTCTTGTCACAAGTGGAAAAAATATACTTTTTTCTTCTTATGCTCACATAGTTTTGCTGTTCGGATCATTTGTTCGTACTCTTTCCTAATCAGCTCATGACTCGCTCTTCTCTTCCTACTGGACCTGAGCAAAACCTTGTTGTACGCACCTGAGATCATAAGAGCGTGTTTGATGGGCTGTTTGTATTCTTAGCTCATTAAAGTTTTCACGCTTGAAGTCATATGAAACAGTGTTCTTGCATGAGCTTATTGAAAATGTAATGTTCAAAATCATGAATTTAAGAATTTGCCAATGAACTGTGTGCTCAAGTGAACTTGGCTTCTTTATTAGGCGGCAATGTACACAGCTACCAAGCCATGGGACTAATCTCTAACTCCTTGTTTGCTGTGGTTCAAATAGCAAACCAATCTGAACAACTGTCATCCACCATACCTGCATGGGCAGACTACAATGTTTTATTGCCTCTATCCACCCTAAAATTCTCCAACCTCTGCAGGGAATGTTGCAGGGCGGCAACTCACTGTTTAATAGATCCTCTGTTCTGTATCATAAAAACATTCTCTGAACTTGGAAAGGAATTCAAGAGCCTTCATACTGTGTGTGCCTCTAATAAGTGAAACAATAAGTATTAGTAAAACCGATATGACAAGCCCAGGGACATTATAAAATGTGTATGCTGCATGTTTTTGTGTTTGTGTGTGTGTATGTAGCCTATATTTATTTAAACAGGTAAGTTAAATAAAAACGGTTGTCATACATGGGGAAATAAGCTATAGAGAACGAAAACTGCTATTTGTTCCAGGCTGTAAACATGTTCATTTCTGCTGTAAAGTTGGTTCTCAAACTTTTTCACATCAAAGACCCCTAAACTGACACAAATTAGATCACAGACCCACGATTTGATAAGATGTTGTCCCAGGATGATTTTTGGCTATTAGATGTTTGTTCACATTAAGTTTTTGAAACCTATGACTCAAGTAGACATACATTCTGTTTATTGTGTTACTTATGGATGGAGTTAAAAGAAAAAAACAATGATTCCCCTTTTTGCTGGAGACCCCCTGGGACCACCTAAAAGACCCCTGTGGGTCCCTGGACCCCACTTTGAGAACCACTGCCCTAGAAGTTGCTGCTTGTTCCACTCCACAGTTTTACATGACCAAGACCATTACAGTTTAGTTATTAACGACATTGCTTATTCTGATCAATTCCATGACCCTGGGATCACAATTGTCAATCATAACAATATTGTTTACACTTTGTACAGCTTATTGTATGCCTGGATAGTTTCCAAGCCCTTTGCCTTTGTGCAGAGGAAGTCTAGCCATTGCAATGCAGGAAATGAAAAACCATCCACTGTGTCATGCATTTGTTTATTGAAACATTTGTATTGACTCTTAGAGGTTGGCACATCTTGCTATTCTTTATTCTGTCTCGCTATTTGAAAGAATACTGCCCGAGTAGGAAAGAATGGCATTAAACAAATGGGTCATATAATCTTTCGTTATCGTGGCCCACACTACTTTGCTGGACAGGTGTCACACTTGTGTCAGTGTGGTTTGTTAGCATCCAGCCAACTGGTTGTCCTTCTGTGCCAAGGCCACTGTCAACACCATGAAAATCAATGCAGCCACTCAGATACAATATGATCTGTGCAGCCCACAGACATTGACACTGATTTGAAGCTGCTTTAGTGTGGCCTCTCCCTGTATGTTGTTAGGACTGTATGCATCGCATGGGAGAGACCGACCTCTGCACTGGCCTCTGTCAGAGCTATAATGGGGGTTGTGAAATCTGAATTGACACTCATTCTCTCTTCTTCTCTCCCTGTCTTTCTCTCTCCATCACACACAGCCTGTCCCCTCTCAGTAACATGCTGTTACTACTTTGACTAATTCCTCCTACTGCATTTCTGTGCGCCCACACAAACACTATGTTCACCCACTCTGGTTCAGGGGTGCTTGTATGAAAAGTGTGATTTTTTTTTTAAAAGCTCAAATTACACATCCTGATCCCAAGCTTTGTCTGCCCCAGATATGTTTGTATTTAAATGTTTTCATCTTGTTTGCCATAAACCTTGTGGAGTGAAGGCCATATCCAGTTTGAAGTGCTGCTCTTGAAGACATTGACCTGACAGTATTCATCAAGAAAACCCTTGACATTTTACTATATCTCATCTGGCCTCCCTCCACCCCCTAGCTTAAACATCCACTTGTTAAGACAGCGCTGTAGACTTTCTTATGTTCACTGGACTCACCACCAAGATGTTGAGTACTAATCTGTCTCAGTCCCTTTACGATTTGGCACAACAGTTTACATTACACATCCTCACAATGAAGCACAGCTGCCTTGCAGATTAGCTAGCATTTTCTGGGGGTGCTTGTAACTGAATCAGGTCCAATCTCTTGAGTGGAACCATTACTGTCAATGTTGCATGTCAGTATCCCAGTAGTATGCTTTTCATAGTGACGTCATTTGTGGTATGCCACAAGGTTGGTTTCCAGGCCTAGTTTTGTTTTCCTCAATAATGCACTTTCAGTCTGAAATTTAAAAACCAGTTGACACAGTCTCATGAGTGCTGTGTAGTCATCAAGTGTTGGGTGGTTCTTAACAGTTAACCTCTGAGAAGGGACTTTTGTTACTCTTCAGGCCGTAGCATCAGCTGAGAAGTCCCTCCACAGCGGCAGCTGTTTCAATATGCTCAGCGGGCTGCTGATGAATCCTTTTACTTGCCATTCCACACATATACAATGAACATTAACAACTTGCCGCTTGTTTGTGCAGCTCTTCATTGTCTTGCATCCTAATAAATTGATTGCTTTGTGCCCTTAAAATTAGCCAATATCTGGCATTTTGAGATAACTGGCATTGGCCGATGCCCGTATTCACAAGGCTGATAAACAAATAGTGTCTGTGGACATAAGCGGATGTTCTCCCTTGTGTGTTTTAGGAGGGTGTTGAAAAAGTCCTAACTTTCCTCAGTCACCATTGTCTTTTCTAAATGTTATCACGTTTCTCCCATCCTAAAGGACAGCAAATCAAATCTAAAACCATTACTGGCTAGTGTTAAATATACTTGGTTATACTGTAGATAACAATGCAGCACGTTCTGAAATCTATAGCATAACCCCCAAAATGTTTTTCTATTTTCTTAATTAAGAAAAATTCCATCCAAAACATCACATTACATGACACATTGCTCTCTTGTGTTCTATTATTAAATGACAAAACAACAGGAAATATCAATTCCAGCTTTTCTATTTTATCTCAGACTAGCAGAATTTTATTTCCTCTGTTGAGGAATAAACAGCCAACACGCTGCCATTGTAGCTCATCGAACATCAGTGTACCAACAATGTCTTATGTAAAGATGCAGTCTTACAGGGACCAGCTCGCACTGTACAGACGGTGCTGGCGTGTGTCCTGTGGTCACAAAAGGCTCGCTGCCCGGCTGTACAATCAGTCTTCTATTTATGTGACATATTGGAATGCAGTTTGTCACAGTTAACGGCCATGTCTTTTATCACGATAACAAGCCTTCTTTTGTTGTTGTTGCCGCTGCATTATCCACCAGGCTATTGTACTGCAGGCCTCTGAGCCCACACGGTGACGAGGGCTTGACTCCCACTGACAGTTCTCTGCTATCAGTGTCACAAGTCTAACACTTTAACATGGCTAGGCTGATGAGTTTAACTGAAGTTTGACAGTACATTTAATGGCGACTGGCCATTACTGGAGTTCTTTCTAATATCTCTTTAGAAAACAATTAGGATATTTATCTCATTAGCACTAACATAACATTTTTTTTTAATAAGTGGATTTTGTGGAATGGTCGTAAGGGTTTGGGGAGCTTTGCCTTAAGAATCTCAACTTGGCTTTCCGCTAAGATCCCCTGCTGCTGACTGAGTCCCAAAAGCTTCCTGCCTTGGGACTGCTGGTCTTACTTTTAAGCCATCGGGTCTTGTCTTTAATTGGCTGCCCTCTGGGGACTTATCCACCCAATTGATTTCTCTCCTCCTCTCTAAGGGAGTGCCGCTGGCTGCTGTCGTTATTATTGTGCACGATCAACACAAGCATGCATGATTTCTCCTGGGGAATATGGAAAGACTTGGCTCTGTTGTTAACATTGAGTGGTTGTGTGGCATGACATTTAATCCAAAAGAAATAGAAGAATTGACCACAGAAGAAGTGCCAGGGATACTGTCAGATGGCTAATCCCCATGTTTACCCAGCACAAATAGCACTGTGTAATACTTTACTTTGAAAAAAAGACAAATAACCTGTATTGACTGATTAACATTCATTACATAATATTAGAGTAGACTGATGAGTACACCTCTAGTGACTCCTTAAAGCTTTTAATGCAAACCTTAGTAGTATTCATAGTTGAGTCTGCTACTTATTTTTGCTTCTGACTGAAAGTTGAAGAAACCTGATGGTTATTTGTGGTTTAATCTCTACTTTATGGTCAACATTTGATGACAAACAGTGGATCACTTCACAATTCTGAGGTAGAACATTAAAAACAATTATGATAAAATCTTTGTCAACAAATATCCATGAGTAAAATTGTAAAATTAGGTAAAAGCTTTATTCAGTGCTTTTTCCTCACCAAAATCTTAATTCTAAAAAACTAACTCTTACTAAACTCTTTGGTCATTTTAAATGAATGATTTAAGTGAATAACATTGAATATTTATTGAACATTTTTATTGAAAAAAATATAGCAAAAATTATTGTTATTGTTTTATTGTCCAACTCTAGAAGGATAAGATCATTTTAAAAAACAATCACCATTTTTATCTAAACTTGGACAGCATATACGACATGCGGTAAGAAACTGATGCAAAGCCAAATACTTTTTTTTACTTCTGGATCAGAACGGAAAAGGAAAGTGGAGCTTCCACCATATTCCCTTTGGCTCTCTGTATTTATCATGTCCTTGTCCTGTATTGTTAGGGTTAAAGCATGATTATGGCTACCATGGGTGTGGGTTAATTTTCTACTACCAATAAATACACTCATTGTATTGCAAAGCCATTATACTATAAGCATCAATGCAATGTAAAACAAGGCTTGCGTTATTTGATTAGCATTATGGGAAATAAAGTAGTGGTTTCTGTATCTTCAGTGCTTGTGATCGAACAAAACACAGGCAGGCTGGATTACTGTAGATTTACAGTAGATATGCAGGGAAATGTGTGCATCTGTCATCCCTCGTTACTCTAAAGTACTTGCCGTTGTCTCACAAGTGGATGTCCACATGACTCAGCTTACTAACTCATTAGTTCCGCTGGTAATGGTGTGGTGTTATGAAGGTGGATTGGGTTTCTGTGCTAAAAAAAAAAGCCGGCACTCTAGGCTTAGAGCACCAGTTTAATGTTTGCATGGCACAGTACATAGTCAGCTCAGAGAACATATTTTCAGGGAATCATTTTAACAGCTTCGAATTACAGGCCAAGCAAGCATCTGATGTTGTGGATTGTAGAAAAAATCATTAAAATGCTAACAAGCAAGCCCAGCTTTGAAGATTTGCCTCTGGGTATGATGGGGCCTCACAGTTCATATGTCTCTTACTTTGATAGTTGTTAGTCCGTCTCTGCAAATGTATTTTCAGTCTGAAATTTGTTAGCTCTTACGTTTAATTTCAGGCCAGACCGTAAGTGTCTATGTCAACATGACGCTGAGGCTTATAATTTTTCTACAGAACTCTGCTTTCTGGTTCGTTCACTCTGCTTGGCCAGGAGTCCAGTGAGATGAAGGAGATGCATTTACTATAAATGAGAGGACATGAATATTAATTTGTGTGACTTTGCACTGTCACTTGTAATTCCATTGAGGTAAGCCAGTAAGGGCATTCAGCTGATTCACCTTCACAGGAACAGACAGACTCTGACACGGTCACCAAGTCTCTTGTCACCTTACTTTTCAGTGGCTCTATGCTCTAATAAATAGTCATAGTCTGCGTATTGATCATCCTTAACCTCAGTTGCGCTGTCATCTGAAAAGTTCGGCCCCTAAATGCGGAATTGATTAACAATGTGTACTCCTTAGGGCCTTCTGCCATTGATTTCCTTGAACCTGATCACCTGTGCTACAAATGGCTATATAATCCGTGCTTAAAGTGGTATACCATGCAATTTAATGCATTACATGGGATTTCTCTATAGTCTGTAATAAAAATAACCCACATATAGTTTGTCAAAGGTGCAAGGCAAGGAGAGTTTATGGAAACTTTGAAAAACAGGGAATGTACAGAATAGTATTTTACATGACAAACAAATGCAATATGCAAGAAAAGCACATTTAAATGAAAATGAAATCAATAGAAATTAGGGCTGTACACAACGATTATTTTTCAAGTCAATTAATCTAATCTTTATTGATTTGTTGATTAATCTAACAAATAATTTTGTGTATTCTAAAGAAAAAAAGTTGCCTATTACTCAATTAACATACTAATTTATCCAAAATAAATATCAAAAACATGTCTAATCAATAAATCAATATTTTATTCAATCATCCTGATGAAGTACATTAGAATGACAATAGCAGCATATCTTAAAATGAATCCAACTTCTTCTTCACTCGTGTCAGACATGAATAGGCTACTTTAATTCAATTCAATTTTATTTATATAGCCCCAAATCACAACAACAGTTATCTCACAGCGCTTTTAATAAAGAGCAGGTCTAGACCATACTCTGAAGTTATTTACAGAAG